>JAJOZX010008620.1:0-179335 GCA_023014485.1 Bathynomus jamesi
AATGCAGTAATTATGTCAAATATTAGAATCTGTATGTATAGAACAAGATATTTTTAATTTGTGGGAAATGTACTTATAAGCGGACCCTGTAATAAAATGCCCTTCCAGTGTCGGGAGAACGGTATCTAACCTAGGTGCGAATTTCTCTGGATTGTTTCCTAATCGGCTTTTTTCATTCGTTTTTCGGTTTATAAGTTCTGTATAATAAACAATAATGTAATAACCAATGTAATAATAAATTTATAATTTCTGTAATAAACAGTGGTGGGCACGCGCAACGATTTTTGTAGCGCCGCAACCGCAACTCTGCTGAAATAGTTGCGCCGCACGCGCAAGCGCAACCCTTTTCAAAAAGTTGCGCCGCAAGCGCAAGCGCAACCAAAAATGTTGCGCCGGAAGTTGCGCCGCAACTGCCCACCTTTGCATTTAACGTATATCCCAGTGGTGGGCACGCGTAACGATTTTTGTAGCGCCGCAGCCGCAACCGCAACTCTGCTGAAATAGTTGCGCCGCACGCGCAAGCGCAACCCTTTTCAAAAAGTTGCGCCGCAAGCGCAAGCAAAAATGTTGCGGCGCAACTGCCCACCTTTGGACTAATAAATAATTATGCAATATTAAATGTAATAAAATTAATAATAAATTCAATAATTATGTAAGAAAAATATAATAGAATCTGTATGTTTAGAACAGGAAGATAGTTTTAAATTTGCGCGAATGTACTTAATGAAAATGCCCTTCCGGTGTCGGGAGAATGGGATCTAACCTAGGTGCGAATTTCTTAACGGTCGGTCCCTGGACTGTTTTTCCCTCTTGTTTTGGTTCATTCGTGTTTCTGTATCCACCCGAGGAGGATGCCAGTGGGCGTCGAAACTGTCGTGGAAATAAACTCTGTCTATTAGACTATTAGAGTGGGTTTTTATTTTCAATTTTTGCATGTTAAGTAGAAAAATCATACTCTTTCGTTAAATGTTGATAGAATTTGAATTATTTGATATTTTAGTCTGAAAACTTGTTTGCATATAGATAAATACATATGTTTTATTGTGTAGAAGTTTTATTCAAATTAAATGACAAAAAAGAACAAACAACTGAAATTTAGGGTATGTGCGGTCATACGGGTAAATTTCCCGACCGTACAGAGCAGGATAAATTAGGTACATGATCGATTAATTATTACACTATTTCTGTCATCATATAATCACATATACATTACAATGATTACACTGGGGAACAAATTTTAACTTTTTTTTTGTTTCTTGGACGTGAACAGGTCGTTCTTATAGGATTGTTTCCGCTGATTACGAATATAGCCGTAGAATTCCTCTATCACCCAAGGTTACTGAGAAATTTGTATTTTAATATTTATTCAAAAAGTGTATAGAAGTTAGTAAAAATACTTCATAAAAATTATATTAGTGGCAGATTGGCATTTAAAATATTCTTCTTAAAACTTCTTTGTCACTGATTTCTCTTGTAGTTTTCATTAGGAGCTTCTCGCATCAATGTCAGCAGTAATCAGCTAACATTGCCGGATCCCACCTCCCTTGGTAGCGTTCTCCATAGTAGCTATATCTTGGTGGAACCTTTCTCCATGCTCATCGCTTACGTCGCCGAGGTTTTCAGGGAAATCTAAATGGGAGTGCAAGAAATGATTTTTAATGACATATTACATCCCAATAACCTATATGCTTCAATCATGTCCTGCACTATTTTTCATAGTTAGAGGCTTTGATGTTCCCTAGAAAATTTGTGACATTCTTCATGGCCTCCCATGCCACTTTTTCTTTTCCTTTCAAGGCATCATCAACTTTTGATCTTTCATGAGCTCTCTGATTTGGGGACCAACAAAGATCCCTTCTTTTATTTTGCATCGCTAAGTCGTGAAAACTTTTTCTTCAAATATTTGAATGCCTCATTCCTTGTTCATTGCTTTGACAACAAATTTTTCATGATGCCAAGTTTGATGTGAAGTGGCGGTAAGTATATTTTCTTGGGGTCAACTAAGGGTTCATGAGACATTCTTCAGTCCTGGATACATTTTTGACGAAGTGGCCAATCCTTTACAAAATAATGCGAATCTCTGGCTCTGCTGTCCCATTCACAAAGGAAGCAGCAGAACTTCGTATAACCGAGCTGCATTCCCAGAAGAAGCGCGACGACTTTTAAATCCCCACATATATACCAACGAAACTGGTCATAATTAATCTGCTGAAGGATGAGTTTCATATTTTCGTAAGATTCCTTCATGTGGACAGCGTGCCCTACAGGAATGGAAGGGTATTTATTTCCATTGTGAAGTAGTACAACCTTGAGGCTTAGCTTCGAAGAGTCAATAAATAAACGCCAATCTTCAGATTTGTGCTCATGACCGAGAGCTAACAGCGGTCCATTTACATTATTACAGTAGCATAAACCACCTGACGAGGAGAAATACTGCATCAGATCTTTTTGGCGAGTGCGGAACGCCGATAGCTTGTATCTTTTGCCAGCAAATTCCATTCACGTAACCTGGAGCCCAATAATTCCGTTCTTTTCTTTTTGGAAGGTCCAAATCTCTCACGAGATCATTCAGCATAACCTGCGTTATCATACGTGGTTTATTTGATTCAGGTTGCTGAAAGTCTATCTTTAGTGTCATCAATTTCCATTGGTTCAACTTCACTCTTCATCCAGTGTCCATGACTTTGGGGGAGTTGGAATTGGGTTATCATCGTCATGTAGTACTGGTCTCATGGCAGATGCAAGATTTTGGTATTGAATTTTATGTTTATTTTTGGCAGAGAATCCTGAAACGTTAGTCATACAAAAATAGCAATCCGTTAGGTGATCCTTGGGCTCTCTCCAAATCATTGGTATGGCAAATGGCATAGATTTGCGGGTACCTTTAATCCAACCCCTAAGAGTGACGGCACAGGAAATGCATGAGATATGAGGTGCCCAGGATTTGTCTTGGTCGCGTACCTTACATCCAAAATAAAGTTCGTAAGCCTTCTTCACGAGTGGGGTCATCGTCTTCCTCTGTGCCATTATGGTCAGTTCTCCACATACGTAGCAAAATGTATCTCTGGGATTAATAGTTTCGATTCATGCTGGCGGAAAATTATTGAAATCACGGAAAACTTTTTGGAATGAAAAACCAATTTTTTCTACTATGAAAAATTTTAAAATTTGAGCAAAACTTGAAAAAAATTTCTTTCTTTTTATTAAAAATCTGTTTAAATAGCTGTATTTTTTTAATGCAAAAAATACTATTAAATATAGTTAACCTGGAAAAAAAAGAATAAAATTAAATTAGTACACTTAATTTTAACTAATATTTTGGGAAAACTCTGAGTAAATGGAAAGATTATTTTCTCGAAAACTATGGGTGATAAAAAACTTCTGAAACCATATTTGGAATCAGCATCAAAAGTTCTATAAGAAACACCAAATAGTTTTCAAGAAACAAAAATGTTGTTCCCTAGTGTTATCAAAGTCATTACAACCTTTGTAAAAACGGTTGTTACAAATAATAAAATACATAACTATATATTTATATACGCAACAATGGCATGAAAAGAAGACAAATCGGTCAATTTCCTTCTTACAAACAAAAAAAAAAGTTAACTAAAGACAAACCGGTCAATTCAGGTTGAATTAAATTCTCTTTTACAACAAAAAAAAAAGGTTGAATTAAATTCTCTTAAATTACAAAGAAAAAGTTGAATTCAATTGACTGCATTGAAATGACTTGGAATAAAAAACTCTGACTTGAACTCATCAAGTATTCTTGAAACTAACTTGAACTCTATCAAGTATTCTTGAAACTAACTTGAACTCTATCAAGTATTCTGAAACTAACTTGAACTCTATCAAGTATTCTTGAAACTAACTTGAACTCTATCAAGTATTCTTGAAACTAACTTGAACTCTATCAAGTATTCTTGAAACTAACTTGAACTCTATCAAGTATTCTTGAAACTAACTTGAACTCTATCAAGTATTCTTGAAACTAACTTGAACTCTATCAAGTATTCTTGAAACTAACTTGAACTCTATCAAGTATTCTTGAAACTAACTTGAACTCTTATCAAGTATTCTTGAAACTAACTTGAACTCTTATCAAGTATTCTTCAAACTAACTTGAACTCTTATCAAGTATTCTTCAAACTAACTTGAACTCTTATCAAGTATTCTTGAAACTAACTTGAACTCTTATCAAGTATTCTGAAACTGTCTGACTTGAACGCTTGTCAAGTATCTTGAACTTAAACTGTCTAACTTGAACTCTTATCAAGTATTTCTATAAATCTCTGGGGCGGTTGTCCCTTTTGGCGCAACCTTCTGACTTCAAAAACTGACTTCAAAAAATGACTTCAAGTATCTCTCTAAATCTATAAACTCTCTATAAACACACTCTTTCTTAATTTGCAAGTCAATTCAATTCAATAATTTGAAAAAAATTGCAAACAAAAATAAAAAATGTAAACAACATTTCACTCTAATGTACGCGAAGGTACTGTACTATTATGTTTGGTACATAAAATAAAATTATTCTATACTGAATATAATAGTGAAAATAACTGAAATTAACTCTCTGCGACATTTAACTCTCTGCGACATTTAACTCTCTGCGACATTTAACTCTCTGCGACATTTAACTCTCTGCGACATTTAACTCTCTGCGACATTTAACTCTCTGCGACATTTAACTCTCTGCGACATTTAACTCTCTGCGACATTTAACTCTCTGCGACATTTAACTCTCTGCGACATTTAACTCTCTGCGACATTTAACTCTCTGCGACATTTAACTCTCTGCGACATTTAACTCTCTGCGACATTTAACTCTCTGCGACATTTAACTCTCTGCGACATTTAACTCTCTGCGACATTTAACTCTCTGCGACATTTAACTCTCTGCGACATTTAACTCTCTGCGACATTTAACTCTCTGCGACATTTAACTCTCTGCGACATTTAACTCTCTGCGACATTTAACTCTCTGCGACATTTAACTCTCTGCGACATTTAACTCTCTGCGACATTTAACTCTCTGCGACATTTAACTCTCTGCGACATTTAACTCTCTGTGACATTTAACTCTCTGTGACATTTAACTCTGTGACATTTAACTTCTGTGAAAATTACTGTTTCACTAAAAAAAATGTATCACTGGTGTCTGAAATGTTCACTGTGTTTCTTGTAAATTCTGACTTGATATTCATTATTAACTGTTAATAATACTGACTTTTCATGTGTTTATAAATTACTTAAAAAACAAACTGTACTTAACAAATTTCTATGGCGAAATCCTTAGAGACGTGTCCTGAAGACGTGTCTTGCTGGCTACTTCTTCTTGGATGAAAACTAGGCGTGGAGAACTTGGAGTCGTGACACACCGGTTCAAGTGTGGATGTTACGAACTAGAAGTCGTGACACGCCGGTCAAATGGTTTTTATCCTGATGCAGGGTAATTTCTATCCTGGCCAAAGAGTGGCCACTTCTTAAAATAATAATCTTCTTAAAATAATAATCTTCTTAAAATAATAATCTTCTTAAAATAATAATCTTCTTAAAATAATATCTTCTAAAATAATAATCTTCTTAAAATAATAATCTTCTTAAAATAATAATCTTCTTAAAATAATAATCTTCTTAAAATAATAATCTTCTTAAAATAATAATCTTCTTAAAATAATAATCTTCTTAAATAATAATCTTCTTAAAATAATAATCTTCTTAAAATAATAATCTTTTAAAATAATAATCTTTTAAATAATAATCTTCTTAAAATAATAATCTTCTTAAAATAATAATCTTCTTAAAATAATAATCTTCTTAAAATAATATCTTCTTCTTAAAATAATCTTCTTCTTAAAATAATCTTCTTCTTAAAATAATCTTCTTCTTAAAATAATCTTCTTCTTAAAATAATCTTCTTCTTAAAATAATCTTCTTCTTAAAATAATCTTCTTCTTCTTCTTAAAATAATCTTCTTCTTCTTCTTAAAATAATCTTCTTCTTCTTCTTAAAATAATAATCTTCTTCTTCTTAAAATAATCTTCTTCTTCTTCTTAAAATAATCTTCTTCTTCTTCTTAAAATAATCTTCTTCTTCTTCTTAAAATAATCTTCTTCTTCTTCTTCTTCTTAAAATAATCTTCTTCTTCTTAAAATAATCTTCTTCTTCTTCTTAAAATAATCTTCTTCTTAAAATAATAATCTTCTTAAAATAATCTTCTTCTTAAAATAATCTTCTTCTTAAAATAATCTTCTTCTTCTTCTTCTTAAAATAATCTTCTTCTTCTTCTTCTTAAAATAATCTTCTTCTTCTTCTTCTTAAAATAATCTTCTTCCTTCTTCTTCTTCAAATAATCTTCTTCTTCTTCTTCTTCAAATAATCTTCTTCTTCTTCTTCTTAAAATAATCTTCTTCTTCTTCTTCTTAAAATAATCTTCTTCTTCTTCTTAAAATAATAATCTTCTTAAAATAATCTTCTTCTTAAAATAATCTTCTTCTTCTTCTTAAAATAATCTTCTTCTTCTTCTTCTTAAAATAATCTTCTTCTTCTTCTTCTTAAAATAATCTTCTTCTTCTTCTTCTTCTTAAAATAATCTTCTTCTTCTTCTTCTTCTTAAAATAATCTTCTTCTTCTTCTTCTTCTTAAAATAATCTTCTTCTTCTTCTTCTTAAAATAATCTTCTTCTTCTTCTTAAAATAATCTTCTTCTTCTTCTTAAAATAATCTTCTTCTTCTTCTTAAAATAATCTTCTTCTTCTTCTTCTTCTTAAAATAATAATCTTCTTCTTCTTAAAATAATCTTCTTCTTCTTCTTCTTCTTAAAATAATCTTCTTCTTCTTCTTCTTCTTAAAATAATCTTCTTCTTCTTCTTCTTCTTAAAATAATCTTCTTCTTCTTCTTCTTAAAATAATCTTCTTCTTCTTCTTCTTCTTAAAATAATCTTCTTCTTCTTAAAATAATCTTCTTCTTCTTCTTCTTAAAATAATCTTCTTCTTCTTCTTCTTAAAATAATCTTCTTCTTCTTCTTCTTAAAATAATCTTCTTCTTCTTCTTCTTAAAAATAATCTTCTTCTTCTTCTTCTTAAAATAATCTTCTTCTTCTTCTTCTTCTTAAAATAATCTTCTTCTTCTTCTTCTTCTTAAATAATCTTCTTTCTTCTTTAAAATAATCTTCTTCTTCTTCTTCTTCTTAAAATAATCTTCTTCTTCTTAAAATAATCTTCTTCTTCTTAAAATAATCTTCTTCTTCTTCTTCTTAAAATAATCTTCTTCTTCTCTTCTTAAAATAATCTTCTTCTTCTTCTTCTCTTAAAATAATCTTCTTCTTCTTCTTCTTCTTAAAATAATCTTCTTCTTCTTCTTAAAATAATCTTCTTCTTCTTCTTAAAATAATCTTCTTCTTCTTCTTCTTCTTAAAATAATCTTCTTCTTCTTCTTCTTCTTAAAATAATCTCTTTCTTCTTCTTCTTTTAAAATAATCTTCTTCTTCTTCTTCTTCTAAATAATCTTCTTCTTCTTAAAATAATCTTCTTCTTCTTAAATAATCTTCTTCTTCTTCTTAAAATAATCTTCTTCTTCTTAAAATAATCTTCTTCTTCTTAAAATAATCTTCTTCTTCTTAAAATAATCTTCTTCTTCTTAAAATAATCTTCTTCTTCTTCTTAAAATAATCTTCTTCTTCTTAAAATAATCTTCTTCTTCTTCTTCTTCTTAAAAATAATCTTCTTCTTCTTCTTCTTCTTAAAATAATCTTCTTCTTCTTCTTCTTAAAATAATCTTCTTCTTCTTCTTCTTAAAATAATCTTCTTCTTCTTCTTAAATAATCTTCTTCTTCTTCTTCTTAAAAAATCTCTTCTTCTCTCTTCTTCTTAAAATATCTTCTTCTTCTTCTTCTTCTTAAAATAATCTTCTTCTTCTTCTTCTTCTTAAAATAATCTTCTTCTTTTCTTAAAATAATCTTCTTCTTCTTCTTAAAATAATCTTCTTCTTCTTCTTAAATAATCTTCTTCTTCTTCTTAAAATAATCTTCTTCTTCTCTTAAAATAATCTTCTTCTTCTTCTTAAAATAATCTTCTTCTTCTTCTTAAAATAATCTTCTTCTTCTTCTTAAAATAATCTTCTTCTTCTTCTTAAATAATCTTCTTCTTCTTCTTAAATAATCTTCTTCTTCTTCTTAAAATAATCTTCTTCTTCTTCTTAAAATAATCTTCTTCTTCTTCTTAAAATAATCTTCTTCTTCTTCTTAAAATAATCTTCTTCTTCTTCTTAAAATAATCTTCTTCTTCTTCTTAAAATAATCTTCTTCTTCTTCTTAAAATAATCTTCTTCTTCTTCTTAAAATAATCTTCTTCTTCTTCTTAAAATAATCTTCTTCTTCTTCTTAAATAATCTTCTTCTTCTTCTTAAAATAATCTCTTCTTCTTCTTAAAATAATCTTCTTCTTCTTCTTAAAATAATCTTCTTCTTCTTCTTAAAATAATCTTCTTCTTCTTCTTAAAATAATCTTCTTCTTCTTCTTAAATAATCTTCTTCTTCCTTAAATAATCTTCTTCTTCTTCTTAAAATAATCTTCTTCTTCTTCTTAAAATAATCTTCTCTTCTTCTTAAAATAATCTTCTTCTTCTTCTTAAAATAATCTTCTTCTTCTTCTAAAATAATCTTCTTCTTCTTCTTAAAATAATCTTCTTCTTCTTAAAATAATCTTCTTCTTCTTCTTAAATAATCTTCTTCTTCTTCTTAAAATAACTTCTTCTTCTTAAAATAATCTTCTTCTTCTTCTTAAAATAATCTTCTTCTTCTTCTTAAAATAATCTTTTCTTCTTCTTAAAATAATCTTCTTCTTCTTCTTAAAATAATTCTTCTTCTTCTTAAAATAATCTTCTTCTTCTTCTTAAAATAATCTTCTTCTTCTTAAAATAATCTTCTTCTTCTTAAAATAATCTTCTTCTTCTTAAAATAATCTTCTTCTTCTTAAAATAATCTTCTTCTTCTTAAAATAATCTTCTTCTTCTTAAAATAATCTTCTTCTTCTTAAAATAATCTTTCTTCTTAAAATAATCTTCTTCTTCTTAAAATAATCTTCTTCTTCTTAAAATAATCTTCTTCTTCTTAAAATAATCTTCTTAAAATAATCTTCTTCTTCTTAAAATAATCTTCTTCTTCTTAAAATAATCTTCTTCTTCTTCTTAAAATAATCTTCTTCTTCTTCTTAAAATAATCTTCTTCTTCTTCTTAAAATAATCTTCTTCTTCTTTAAATAATCTTCTTCTTCTTCTTAAAATAATCTTCTTCTTCTTCAAAATAATCTTCTTCTTCTTCTTAAAATAATCTTCTTCTTCTTCTTAAAATAATCTTCTTCTTCTTCTTAAAATAATCTTCTTCTTCTTAAAATAATCTTCTTCTTCTTAAAATAATCTTCTTCTTCTTAAAATAATCTTCTTCTTCTTCTTAAAATAATTTCTTCTTCTTCTTAAAATAATCTTCTTCTTTCTTCTTAAAATAATCTTCTTCTTCTTAAAATAATCTCTTCTTCTTAAAATAATCTTCTTCTTCTTAAAATAATCTTCTTCTTCTTAAAATAATCTCTCTTCTTAAAATACAGTGGAACCTTGCTTAACGAGCATAATTCGTTCCCGAACTGTGCTCGTTATGCAAAATGCTCGTTAAGCAAGGCAATTTTTCCATAGGAATCAATGTAAAATATGATAATGCGTTCCATGCTTAAAAAATACTTAAAATAATATTAATGATATTTAAAGGCGTTTTTTAAATTATTATTGCATGAAATGAAAAGATTATTAATAAAAATTAACCCAAAAGAGAATGTAAATAATTAGTAAACGGTGAAATTTATAAATAACTTACGAAGAGAGAAGGTGCTCCTGACGCACGCAAAGGAAATGAAGAGACAGGGGAGGAGGAGAGGGTTATTGAGGGGAAGGAGGAGAATCGTCTTCGTTCAATGCAATAACATTCTCGACGAGCTCACAGTCACTAGCTTTAAATTTTTTAGAGGCACTTTCACTTTCTTTTGGATCCTTTTTCACGAGGAAACTGTCAGAGACATTTGTTTTTGTCTACGCTTTAAATTTTGACGAAATATTTTGCTCGTTAAGCAAAGTGTCGCTCGTTATGCAAGGTAATTTTTCCCCATTCTTTTGGCTCGTTATACGAATTTCTCGTTATACGAGGCACTCGTTAAGCAAGGTTCCTCTGTAATCTTCTTCTTCTTCTTAAAATAATCTTCTTCTTCTTCTTAAAATAATCTTCTTCTTCTTAAAATAATCTTCTTCTTCTTCTTAAAATAATCTTCTTCTTCTTCTTAAAATAATCTTCTTCTTCTTCTTAAAATAATCTTCTTCTTCTTAAAATAATCTTCTTCTTCTTAAAATAATCTTCTTCTTCTTAAAATAATCTTCTTCTTAAAATAATCTTCTTCTTCTTCTTCTTAAAATCTTCTTCTTCTTAAAATCTTCTTCTTCTTAAAATCTTCTTCTTCTTAAAATCTTCTTCTTCTTAAAATCTTCTTCTTCTTAAAATCTTCTTCTTCTTAAAATCTTCTTCTTCTTAAAATCTTCTTCTTCTTAAAATCTTCTTCTTCTTAAAATCTTCTTCTTCTTAAAATCTTCTTCTTAAAATCTTCTTCTTCTTAAAATCTTCTTCTTCTTAAAATATTCTTCTTCTTAAAATATTCTTCTTCTTAAAATATTCTTCTTCTTAAAATATTCTTCTTCTTAAAATATTCTTCTTATCCTGGGGCAGGGTCGCCAGACTTTTAAAATCCTCTTCTTCTATGTCCCTATGGGTGGTTCGGATCGACGGGGGTTCTAGTTAGGAGGCAGCAACGGATATTTCTTCTAATCTTGGTAATAGGGTCTCCAAATGTTTAAACTCTTGGCTACAGACTCGCCAGACTGTTATGCCCTCCTTCTTATATGTGCTTATGGGGTGTCTCGTATCGACGAGGCGTTCTTGTTGTGAGGCCGAAACGGATATTTCTTCTTGATGCTTTTCTTCTACAACTTTCTATAATACTCTGATACTTTCTCTGATACTAAAATTATCGACTTTTCTTTTATAACTTATCGACTTTACTGACTAAATTCTTCTGAAGATAGCCCAACTCGAAGGGAAAATAAAAAGTTTCTCTAACTCAAATTTCTTAAAAAAATGTACAGTTAGTTCTCTGAATTTACAGGGGTAGAGGTTCGACCTCTTTCGACCATGGCTCAGGCCGGAATCTAAAAAAAGTTGAGGCAAGGGGCCTCTGCCCCCTCCTCGCAGCGAGGCTGCTAACAAGGGAGGCTCGTAATGAAGTGCTCTAATGAAGTGTTCTAATTTTACAAATACATGTATAATATGAACCTAAATGTTTGGGGGAAGACAGTTGACGGTTAAGTTTCCCCCTTTTAAACACATGATCAGATGTTTGAAATATTCCAAATAAAAATTTTAAAAATAAAAATAAAAACTAATCGTATATTTTTGCCGAATCTTCATTTCTGAAGGCGATATCATTTCGTAATAGTACATAAGTACAAATTAAGTACACGACTGAGTACGTATTAATTTTGGTTCATTACAATTATGGATTACTTCACATTCGCTTATGATTGTCCATCACAGTTCTATTAAAGTACATTCTTACATTATATATTAAATCATTACATTTAATTACAGTTTCATTGAAGTACATTACGTCGTTTACCATTCTTACAGTTTTTTATATATTTATATATGGTTATACTATATGGTTATTAGTACAACACAAGTACATGAGCACATACGAGATAATTTATATACGAAATAATATGTTATAAAATGTTATAAATTTGAAATCAGAGGGACAGGAGGTTTCCATCTTAGAAGCGCTCACTTATGCTATAGTTCGCGGAATTTGATAACTAAGCATTTTCGAGTTCAATGCGGGAGGTGATATAATAAAAAATAATAAATGAAAAAATAATACGAGAACGTATTTTTGCGTTTTCGAACGAATGCCTAAAGTTTTGCGTTTCATAGATTGACACGAGTAAAAATGAATATTTAATAAAATTTATATAGGATAATGATCAAGGGAAATTAATGACGGGAAAATGTGACGTATGGATGAATATGGTTGAATAATAATATTTATACTACATAACACCACATTATTATTAAAGAATTTACCATACATTGCATACGGAAGATGTCCATATACTAAGCACGTGATTTAGTGTACAAGGTATGGGAAACATAAAGAGAATTGTTATTTTATGACGTCATAGTGTATAAGTCATTATTAGAAAAGATGAATTAGGGAAATACAGTAATGAATAAAGAAGTACAAATCGAAATTCTATCCAAAACTCGCTTAGGCGATTTTGGTTTCTCATGTAAAAATGAATATGGATTATTCATTGTTCCTTTTACATATATATAAATAAATATATATAAATATATAATATATATATATATATATATAAATATATAATATATATACATATAAATATATAAATATATACATATAAATATATATATATATATATAATATATATATAATATATTATATATATATATAAATATATAATATATAAATATAAAATATAATATATATATAATATATAAATAAATATATAATATATAATATAATATATAATATATATATATAATATATAATATATATATATAAATATATAATATAATATATAAATATATAATATAAATAATAAATATATAATATATAATATAAATATATAATATAAATATATAATATATAAATATATAATATATATATATATATAAATATATAATATACATATATAATACATATATATAAATATTAATATATATATAATATATAATATAATATATATATATATATATATATATATATATATACAAATATATAAATATATACAAATATATAAATATATAATATATATAAATATATATATATATACAAATATATAAATATATAATATACATAAATATATAAATATATATAAATATACCGTATATATAATATATATATAATATATATATAATATATAAATATTTATATAATATATATAAATATTTATATAATATATATAAATATTTAATAATATATAAATATTTATATAATATATATAAATATTTATATAATATATATATAAATATTTATATAATATATAAATATATAATATATATAAATATATAATATATATAAATATATAATATATATATATAAATATATGTATACAGGGTGGGCCGTAAGTTTGCATACATAGGAAAATTTAAACGTTTGTTTTTATGTTTCAGATACCCTAAGAATATGCGTTTGTAAGATCTTGTTTACTGATGAAGCAAATTTTTACGTCAATGGAGAGGTTAATCGGCAAAACATACGTTATTGGAGTAATGCTAACCCTAACTGGCTGAGTCCGACGAAGATGCAAGGTGCCGGTAAAGTGATGGGTGGGCCGGGATATGGGGTGACAGAATTATTGGACCAATTTTTGTCAGTGGAAATCTTAATGCCGAAAGGTATCTTAACATGTTGCAAGAAGAGATTTTCCCATCCCTGCTAAACGAGGAAGGTAACTTCCCAGTTTACTTCCAGCAAGATGGAGCTCCACCTCATTATGGTCTTCACGTGCGTCGGTATTTGGATCAGCAGTTTCCGGATGCTTGGATTGGTCGGCGTGGTCCTGTGGAGTGGCCTCCCAGATCCCCAGATCTCACCCCCCTTGATTTCTATCTTTGGGGGCACTTGAAGGCCATGGTGTATCAGGAAAAGATACGAGACATAAATCATCTAAAGGAACGTATCACCAACGCCATTACAAGCATAACGTCAACTGTGCTAATGCGTGTTCATCAACAGTGGGGAACACGTATTGAAATGTGCTTTCAAAACAATGGCAACCATGTAGAGCATATTATATAAGTAAAAATGGTTGTCCATAAAAAAATGTTTATTTTTCCTATGTATGGAAACTTACGGCCCACCCTGTAGAAACGACGTAAGTATAGAGGAGTGTTCTGCACACGAGGAAGAGAAATAACGAAATGAAAAATGAGGTGCTCTTCCTCGTGTGCAGGACACTCCTCTATACTTACGTCGTTTCTATACATTAATATACTGCGTGGTCATTGCAGTTAAATGTATATAAATATATATATATAAATATATAAATGTAAAAATGAACCATAAATAATTCCCATATTCCTATATTATCTTATCCTTCATGTAATTCTTGTATTCATTTTATAGTCTCTGTATCCATTGTAAGAAAAAGTATCCATTTTAAAAATTCATGTGTTATATGGTTCATGTATAATCTTATATATTTAACTTTATATAATGCCTATACTCATATGTATGTACGTGTGTATTCATTTTTACATAAGGACCAAAATCGCCCAACGCGAGTTTGGATAAAATATTTGATTCGCTTTCTACTTTGCTAAATAATTGGTGACCTGTTGTTTTTTAAAATCTCATAATCATTTTTTCAGATTTCGCTTAATAAGGAATCCTGTTAAGCTTTGCAATGTTCACATTTTGTATACACTCTCTTTCGTTATAAACAATGAGATCATGTCTTGCCTAAGCATTAAAATTGTACATCTTAAACCTTAAAATTTCACTCATATGCATATTTTAGTGTAAAGATGCATAGTCCGATTTCCACTTTTAGTTAACTTGGCAGATCATGATAACATCAGATCTGAAAAGTCGCGGTTTAAGATAAAAATATGGTTTCGTCTTCAAATATTTTGTTTACTCGTTCAAGCCTTACCACAGCTAAAAAATTACTTATTTTCAAATATTGTGCAAAAATAATACAGCCTTCTTAGCATTTAATAATAATAATGTTAGCAGTTTTTGGGTATATAAACCCATTAAAATTAATCCATTGGCATTCAGAAGCTAATTCAGAGGCTGAGCACTACCTGTATCTTTTAGCAGTAAAGTTACAATTGGAGAAACTTTTTATTGTCCCCTTCGAGCCTTGCTCTCTTCAGAAAAACTTAGAAAACTTTCCGGATACGCTATAAGAAGAATCCGGAACCTTCAGCATTTAGATTGCAAATCTACCAGAGTCCTCCGAGCCACTATAGAACAACTCGGAGAGTAACATAGAAGAAAACCACTTCAAGTCACACATCCGTTGCTTGCCTCCTAACCAGAACCCCCGTCGATTCCGAACCGACCCAGGGCCATAGACGGAGGGGTTAACATAAATATATATATATATAATATATATAATATAAATATATATAAAATATATATATATAAAATATATATATAAATATATATAATATATATAAATGTTATATTATATATAAATACATATAAATATATAAATACATATATATAATATATATATATATAATAAATATATATAATATATATAATATATAAAATATATATATATATAATATATAATATATATATAATTATATATATATTATAATATATAATATATATATATTTATATAATATATATATAGTTATATAATATATATATAATATATATATAGTTATAAATATATATATAATATATATATAGTATATATATATATAAATATATATAAATATATATATAATTATATAATATATATAAATATATATAAATATATATATATAATTATAATATATATATAAATATATATAAATATATATATAATTATATAATATATATATAAATATATAAATAAATATATAAATATATAAATAAATATATATAAATATATAAATAAATATAAATATATAAATAAATATATAAGTAAATAAATAAAATATATATAATATATATAAATATATATATATATTTATAAATATATATAAAATATATATATAAATATATATATAATTATATAATAATATATAATATATAAAAATATATAAATATAAAATAAATATATAAGTAAATAAATAAATATATAAGTAAATAAATAAATATATAAGTAAATAAATAAATATATATATAAGTAAATAAATAAATATATAAATAAATAATATATAAATAAATATATAAATAAATAAATAATATATAAATAAATATATATATAAATAAATATATATATATAAATATATATGGTGTATATATAAATATATATAAATACATAATATAAATATATAATATATGTATATATAATATATGTATATAAATATATAAATATATGTACTTACTTTTGTTGAGTTTGAACGACGGTTCAGGATCGACCTGCGGTCGACCTCTGTGCAGCATCCCGACTCATTTGCGGGACTTGGTGAAGGAGGGAATTGCTCTCTGATATCATCCTGCCCTCGTAGCCAGCCACGCATGGCTGGTCAGGGACTTTGCACAAGAATCTGTCCAGCGTTCTTGAAGTTATTCAGGTCGGTGTGCTGGAGATTCCTCACTTCTTTTCGAAGGACATTGTAAAGCTTTGGGCCCCATATTCTGAGGGTATTTTCCATCCTCGTTTTCATGGATCCTTGTTCCACGGCAGCTGGGACCGTACAAAATTTGCCTCTTCTCTCATTCCAGTTTGTTTCGATTTCATTTCTGAGGTTAGGAACAGCCCTCAGTATTTTCCATATGTATATTATTGTGAACCGCTCACGTCTTCTTTCAAGAGAGTAGAGTTCCAGGGATTGTAGTCGAGACCAGTAATCTTCACCTTCCGTTTCCTCTATCTTAGGGCTAAAAGTCCTTTGTATAGCTTCAATGCTCGCAATGTCTTTTTTTCTGTGTGGGCTTGTGAGTACTGAGCAATACTCAATTATTGGTAGGACTAGACTCTTCCATAATTTGAGCATGATGTTTACTTTTCTGCTGCGGAAGCTCCTCCAGATGATTCGATTCCCATTATTTTTCTAGCCATTGTGATTTTGATTTTATAATGTTCTCTGAATTCTGCATCCGACGACATTATTACTCCAAGATCCCTGACTTGTGGATTTGGTGTTCTCTCTTTGGCTTCCGGAGATTTGTACCCTTTTTTCTGTAGCTCTTTGTTATTACCATATCTTAGAAGTTGGAATTTTTCTTCGTTGAACTTCATATTGTTGTCTTCTGCCCACTGGAATAATGTTTCAATGTCGTTTTGTAGTTTTCTTACGTCAACTTCGTTCAATATTTCCTTACATATCTTTGTGTCATCTGCGAAGCATGATACAATACTGTCCTTAATATCTGCAATCATTATTATGAACATCAAGGGAGCTAATACTGTCCTTGTGGGACAGAGCTCACGACTTCTGAGACTTCCGATTTAACTCCGTTTACCACCACTCTTTGCGGTCTTTGCGTCAAGAAATTAATATCCACCTTCCTAGCTTTCCAGTAATTTTTGTATCCTTAAGTTTGTGTGCTATGATTCCATGGTCACATTTATCGAAGGCTTTAGCAAAGTCAGTATATATTACATCAATGTTTTGTCCTCGACACAATGTCCCTAATATTTTCTCCTGGTGGTCTAGTAGTTGTGACAGGCATGATCTACCCGCCCTAAAGCCGTGTTGATTTGGGTTGTACAAGTCTTTTTCTTGTAGGTAGTAGGTAGTTTTGCCTCTAATTATGCGTTCAAAACACTTTATAAGGTGTGAGGTGAGAGCCATTGGCCGATAATTTTGGACATTGCTCTGTTACTACCTTTTAAATAGGGGGGCAATGTTCGCGTTCTTTAAGGGGAGTGGAATTTGTCCTGTGTCGAGTGATTTCCTCCATAGTAAGTATAGCGGTTTTGCAATACTCTCTGCATTTTTTCAGAAATGTGGCACTCCATGTGTCTGGCCCTGGCGCTGAATTGTCTCGCAGCTGTGATAAGGCCATAATTACATCTCCTTCCGTGAACTCGAAGTCCATTAATAGGTTTGTGCCGGGATTTGTTCTTGGTTGATCTGCATCAATGTCGAAAAACTCGTCTGGGTTTTCCACTTCCATCTCTGACTTAAGGGTGCTAAACACAGATTTAAATTGTTCCCTAAGCAGTTCACTTATTTCTTTCGGGTCATTTGTGTATTCGGCCTCCCGTCTATCAACAGTCCAATACTCTCCTTACACTGCATTTTCCTTTTCGCAAAAGTGTAGAAGTATTTTGGGTTATTTTTTACGTTTTTTGCTACCTTGTTTTCCTCCTCGTTTGTCTTATGTATGAATGTTTGCTTTAGGTCCATTTCTATTTCGCCAAGTTTCCTCTCTAGTTTGAGTCTCTTTGCATCAGTTCTGCATCTGTGATGTTTTACAGTTTGTCTTCGTTGCCTGAATAGAGTCCTGATTTTCCTCTCGAGCTTGCTACGTTTTCTTTCCTGTCTCTCTGGAATATGTTTCAGTATTATAGGTTTGGTTTCCGTCTCTATTATATATAATATTTCTTGTGGAGTCTTCTCGTGTAGTAGCAATTCCCAATTTACCTCCTTTAAATCTTTATTTACGTTTTCCCAGTTTACTTCTTGAATTTATGTTTAAGCCTTCAAATATTCCATCTGCCTCTCTAGGATGCGTTTTCGGACCTCTGGGTGCGAACTTCAATTGTATATCGATGAGGTCATGGTCGGAGAACTTTGTGCGCGTTACTTTTTAATTATTATTATCTCGTCATTTGTCCAAATTAAATCCAAAACGTTCTTTCTCGTGGATTCACCGATTTCCTGGGTAAGGGCGTAATGTCCCATAATATCTAATAGCATTGTTGCTTGGGTTCTGTCATCTTTAGTAATGTTGCCATGAAACTTCTCAATGGGAAATTAAAATATCCGAAAACTAGAATATTTGTTGCTGGAGTTTCAAGTAATTTTAATATGTTTTCTATTTCATTTATAGCGAATTGGAATTCACTTTTTGTGGTATTCACTTTATCTACTCTGTATATGTTGTAGTCCAGCAATGCTATTTCAGTTTTCACAGCCTTTTTGCACTTATGTAAGTGTGTTTCCGTTAGGCATATGATATCTATGCTGGTTTCCGTAGCTAAATTTTGCAGGTATTGTAATTTACAGTCTGCATGGTCCGTATATATACAGTATCGTGCAAATTATTGTTTTTTTTCTGAAAATAACATGTTCTTCCAAGATACTTCCATGACATGATAATTTGTTATGAATTCTAAGACTTTTGAAACCAGTATCCACTGGTACAGGAATATCTCGAAATTCGTCGTTTCGAATTTCGTCGTCAATCTTTTACTAGCTATAGTTTCGTAATTCGTCGTCCATATTCGCAGATTCGTCTTTTTTTGAAAAATGTAAAAAAAACATCGAAATTGACGAAATTCAACTGTTTACCAACGCAATATATTATTATATTTTGCCGAAAAACGAGTAGAATTTGATTAATTAATCTGTTTAATAACATAATACAGTAAAATGTTTTCTCATTATAACATCTTATAATTTACCTCGAATTTCGTCGTGTTATTCTGGAATGAATTAACAACGAATTTCGAGGTATTCCTATATACGCTTCCTTCCACTCCTCGCCTCCTTTCCCCCACTTTTCTCAACCACTCCAGCCCTCCACTCCCCGCTGCTGCTGCCTCCCCACTTTTTCCCTCCCTCGCCTAGTGGTTCTGCGGTGCCAACTAAGTAGTCTATGCTTTTGTCTTCGGCCTAGACACACGTGTGTGAGTGGCATGTATGTTGCACTATGATTTGATGTGTACCATTGTGTTTTGATATGCTATTGTGCTTTTTTTTCAGATTTACTTAAAATAATTAAATTTAAAAGAATGGGCAAAAGACAAGATGTGTCCTTGAAAACGTGGACAAATTCAAGTCTTACTGAAACACTTATCTCTCAAACAAAACGAAATAGCGAAAAAACTCAATGTATAAACTCAAACTGTCAGTGCAATTAAGAAAAGGTAGAAAAAGGAGAAACTGTGGTCGCTAAAAGAATCGGAAACTGTGGTAGAAAAGAAAAACAATACCCAGACCGGACAGATTAATTAAAAAAAAATCGCCCAACATGACAGGAGAACATCATGCACAAATATAGGAAGTATATTGGCAGCAGAGGGCGTTGTTGTGCATCACACAACCATAAACAGGAGCCTACTGGAAACTGGACTGTGAGCATATCGCCCTAGAAAGCCGCCGCGACGTACTCAAGCAATGATGCAATCACGCTTTGAGTGGGCCAAGCAACATGCAGAGTGGACTGTCGATGACTGGAAGGTAAAATGATTTTAGAAACAATCTTGTTGATAATAAGGTTAATAACAATAACACTACTGTAAATTGAGGGTGTGTTGCTTTGGTGCAAAGTTTGCTATTTATTGCACTACGCTCCTACTCATCTGTAATGTCTTAATGGTGGTGTTTTCGGACGAACCAACCATAGCAGTATTCGATGATCGTGTCCAAACTGCGAGACGACGACCAGGAGAGGAATTTTTGGAATTTATGCCTCAATGTCTGAAGAAAACAATAAAATTCCCATAGATCATGGTGTGGGGAGCTATGTCGATACATGGGACAAGCCGCTTGCACATTGTTGAAGGCACCATGAACCAGGACAAGTACATAAACGTGCTAGAAAACCGTTTGATGCCACAAATAAGAGATTGGTTTGGTGAGGAACCATGCATATTCCAGCAAGACAACTCCATGTCACACCGCAAGAAGGGTCAAGACATTGATGACAAAATGGTCTTGCACTGCTCCCTTCGGCTGTAAATTCACCAGATATGAATCCGATAGAGAATTTTTGGAATGTGTTGAAAGACGACATGCACCAAACACCGATTACTACCAAAACTGAACTCATTGAGGGTCTCATCAAAGTTTGGTTCCATTCTCCCAAAATCAAAGATTTGTGCCAATCTTTGTTGGGATGCCAGGACGAACAAAAGCACTGTTAAAAGCCAAAGGAGGTCAAACAAAGTACTAAGACAACTGATGTGTAATTTTATGTGAAAACTATGAACATAAATGGCATTGAAATCATCTCTGTGTTTGAATTACAAAAATAAAAAATCCATAATAATTTGCACGGCACTGTATATATATATATATATATATATATATATATATATATATATATATATATATATATATATTAGTGATGGATCGAGTGGTCGGGCGGTTGTGTTTGCGGTTGTCGAATTTTTTCCAACCGCGGTTGCGGTTGCGGTTATCATATACTAGGAAAAATGCGTAATTATTAACTGGATTTAGCCACTATAGTGCGATTTAGCCACAATTGGTACATAATATATACTAAATAGTATTTATTTAGTAAATACCTTATGTTGAACACAAGTTTTGCAATACACCGCTACCGCATTTGTGTGTTGCAAAACTTGTGTTCAACATAAGGTATTTACTAAATAAATACTATTTAAATGAAGTATATTCTAAACTTATATAGCTATTATGAAAGAATAGGTCAAATTAATTAAAACCATATTTTGCACTAAGTGTGTTACCAGGATGAGGGACGAGGACCCATCGCACTGTTCATCCCACCTACCACTTTCCCCAGCCTCCACTAGGGTGCATTAAATGCCCCATGATTTTCAAAAAGTTGTTGGATTTTAATGTCTATTCCCTCAAATGTTACACTTGTTGGTAGAAGTATGTATGCAAAAAATAAATCAAATCGGAGGTGGTCCTGGGTGGCCACCGGCCACTTTTATATATTTAGTAGTGATGCACCGAATATTCGGCAAATATTCGGTATTACTTATAATACTAATATACAAATATTCGGTATTACTATACTTACATTGATTGAAAGTTGAAAATGTATAAAACACAATGCCAATGTCACTACTCCAACTTTGCTCATTTCCGCAAATTTGGCCTCGCTTTGCGGTCACATTCAACCACTTAAGAAGATTTTGGAAGTGGTCTTCTCCTCTTGCAGCTGAGACAAAATCAGTTGTGAGCTTTACTGCTCTCTCAGCAGGGTCATTCACAACATTTAACCCATCCACAATGGACTTGGCTGCCTTGAAGTGGTCATTGTTCTGCCAATTGTCAACATCCTCTGTTAGGAAGGTCATATCCAGGTGAAGAAGGTTCACTGTAAACCACGAGTCCTCGTTCACAAGATCAGCCAGGGTTGTCGCTTCTGTAATTTTTGGAAATGACGGTTTGCCATATCCAGAACCGTAGCGGTGTTTTGGAGTGCTTGGCAGTTCATCTGGTTGTATGGCCAGTAACACATCTGCAAGGGCACAACGCTCCTTTTGAGGTACTGCATTGCTGAACAGTGCCAAAACAACCAGTTCTGGGGTTAAATACCACAAATGTCTATCAAAGGCTTTCACAGCGCTGACTGAAATGATTGAGTTGACAGCTTTATAGTTGAGCAGAGTCTTGTATAAGCACAAATCAAACCATGGGGCATTTGAAGCAGACTGACATATGAGCCACCAATCACAATAAATATAAACAACAAAAACAACAAACTCCTTCAGTTTTTCCTGTTGATGTTGTGTTGTTACAGTTCCTCGAGGTAGTACAGAAATTTGCTCTTCAAGTAGGCATATTTTGATGGAATAAAGAATCTTTGACATCCACCTTGCTTTATGCATGGCCCCAGGTCTGTGGAGTGTTCCTTGTTTTGTGACATCATCATTGAGGACTACCTGGCAGAGTTGTGCCATTTCCTTGTAGTCTTCCCTACAGTATGAAGCGCTTGTGCGGATTGTGCTTAAAACCTTGTTTTTGCAGGATAAAAGCAGTTGTTGTGCATCGTCATTGTACATTGAAATGTCAATTTTGGTTAAACTTTCATCCTTTGCATGCGATATGCGTTCCCAATTCTTCTGGAATCTTTGGAACAAAGATGCTTCTGGAGACTTTGATGTCTCAATTTTGAGAGCGTCAAACACATGATCCAGGATTACCTCTCCAACATGATGGCGACATGCACACCACAGAAGAGCACGGTCCAGTTTTGATTGAATGGTAACACAGGCAGCTGTAACGTGTCCAGTGTTTGATGCTGTTGTGTCAAAACATAAGTTGACAACTGACTGTTTGCACTTCCATGAATGTAGAAACGTGTAAGTGTGCTCGGCAATGATGTCACCTGATGACATATCACTTCCACGAGGATATCTAGCCACTCCCAGTAGCTTTACATCAGTGGCATTCCCAACCAACACTGGCAATCTTTCTTCCTTGCCATTCTTGTTTGTGAGCGTATGCATCTGCTTGCCATCCCAGTGAAGTGTTGCAGCTGTTGGGGCGATCCAATTTTCTCGAATATCTTTGGCGATAGCACTTGTTATTGATCGTTGAGCCTTATCAGCAGTTGAATACGACTTGGCCACATGACGTGGATCACCTCCTGCCTCTTGAATTACAGCTTCGGTGAGCACAGCCTGTTGAACAGGAGTTATGTTTAGTCGAGTAGCAACAGACACGACTGAAGGCCTTTTCAGAATATCATGAGGAATAAAGGCAGACGTACCTGCATATGTTGATCTGTGGTGACTACGCTTCCTTTGAAGCTCTGGAATCGCCTCTTCTTCAGTTTCTTCCAAGCTATCTGCAGAGGCACTATCATCAGAGCATACAGAACTTTTCATCTCTTGTACACTGGATGATTCATGACGTTCTCATCTTGAAGCTTCGCTAAGATGCGTTTTTCTTTTCTACGATCTTTATCAGCTTTCTTCTTGTCAACACTACCAAATGAGGCTACTCTGTCAGATTTCATTGACTCTAAAAATGCTCTATCTTCCTCATTCTTAATGTTTGTCATTGCATCTTTTGTCATACACCAAAGGTCTTATCAAGACGTTCATTCATGGATTGCAACTTAGCCAAAGTGTTTGGAGATTCTCTGCGAGAAACAGGTATTTGACGCAATTTGTTATTGTCATTAAGAAGGTCAAGTATTAGTTTGCAGCATTGATGGTCTGAAAGCATAGGAATATTTGCTTTAGTGTAGAATGTTTTCAGCTGGATAAGGACTATGCTGGCAGATTTCCATTTGAGTGGCTGTGTTTGTTTGCCTTCACATATTTCTTTCTGGATGTGCCACATCACGCATCGAAGAACCTGCCGGCAAGTTGGGAGGCGGACTCCTGTCAATGTACCATCTCCTTCTGTAAGAGCATTGCCAAGACCAAAAATGGCACTTGCTAATCTGGTCTTCTTAGCTTCCATTGTTACAGCTTCCATTGTTTCTGAAAGACAATAAAGGATATTATTAGACTATAAGTGAAGTTTCGTTTATGGTACATGTTTTATGTAAATCACCCCTTTAGGGTGCATCAAACGCCCTTAGGTTCTTGGATTTTAATGTCTATTCTCTCAAATGTTATGTAAATCACCCCTTAGCAACTCTATATTAAAAGAATGTAAGTAGTCAACTGGTTGGTAAATAAAAAAATAGATATTTTTACATAGCGCGGCCCCGAAAATTGCCGCAAAAATATAAAAGTGACCGGTGGCCACCCAGGACCACCTCCGATTTAATTAATTTTTGGCATACACACTTCTAGCAACAAGTGTAACATTTGAGAGAATAGACATTAAAATCCAAGAACCTAAGGGCGTTTGATGCACCCTAGCCTCCACCCATTGGAAAGTTATGGATTATTATTCATTTGAAAAACTGATGTCAAACTTAATGACAGGCAGTGTGAATTTCAAGAATAATATTTTTGCTGCATTTTCACCTTTCAAGCGGCAACGCCTCTCATCGTACAACATTCCCGCTCCACGCATTAGGAGACCCATCATTTTCTTTTTAAAAAAAGAAATATTTCTAATTAACCTAAAATTAAAATTAACTAAGCTTTTACAACCGCAACCGCACTTATGGAACGGCGGTTGCGGTTATGGTTGCGGTTGTGAATTTTTGTGCAGTTGCGGTTGCAGTTGCGGTTATTCGATCCATCACTAATATATATATATATATATATATATATATATATATATATATAATAATTTAGTGTGGACCAAAATGGGGGGTAAATTATAAAGTTGAAGAAATCCTTGTTCCACATTAATGCCCTTGTTCCTTTGGACCAGATAGACATGTCAGCAAAATTTTGGTCAAATATGAGAATATTTAGGGGTCCCGAGATTTAATGACTTATACAAATTTTCCAATGAATAGGCGCGCTTAGAACATCAATGATCAACTCAACTCTTGAGTTGCAACTTATGAAAAAATTTCTTCTTATTTAAGAAATTTTTGGTGTTAATAGAGTACAAAAACAATCTTAGATCATTATTTCAGAGAAAATTATTAATAAGGAAAACAAAAATTTTGGATAAAATATATTATCCTTAATTGGTCAACTCTAAATTAAAGGCTTTGCCTAATTGGCTTGAACCTTTTAGTTATCCTTTTTATCTCCTAATTTAACTGGTTTATTTTACTATTTCAGAAATTTAATTTTTTAAACTAAAAATGGCTACTCGTTCTAAAACTAAAGTTTGGCTCATTGGCCATTTAAATAAAGATATACTTTGTTGCCGCTTACCTACAAAACTGCAAGTTTTGCAAACATATTTCTTCCATCAAAAAGAGGAAAAATTGGGACGAAGAAGATCCATTAATCTTTGCTTAGATGAAGTGATGACCTACTGGGAGAAAGCCAGGATTCCCACAATGCGTAGAGACAGTGCCATCCGAAAGATTGACTCTTTAATAAGCTGTTATGATAAATTGATGAAAAACAGAAAAAGGTCTGAGGAAAAATGCTGTATTGAAGAAGCTATGTTTAAAGATGAAATTAAGGCTGAAATTCTTGATATTGGTCACTCTAATGCCCTTTTGATGATGTCAAATGAAGAAGACAAGCTTTTCTACTTAAGCCAGCAAGAATATCCTACACAAAGTAGCATGGGTACAGTAGACCAAATTCTTGCAAAAAGAGAGAAAAGAAGGCTTCATCGTGAAGAATTAGAGTGAAAGAGCCCTCAAAAAGCAGAAGCGATCTAAAAGATCATTCTTGCCTGCCAATAGAGATGATTTCACATCGTCATCATCATCATCACCATCACTAATGACGACAACCTTGAAATGAATTTTCAAGGTCCCTCTGAAGAGCAATTTAAAAAAAAATGTTGGCTCCTAAAAAGTCAAAGCCTATTGACAAAAATGTTGTAGCAGCCTATGATAGAATGAATCTTTCCAATCGAGATGCAGCTATGTCTTATGCTGTTGTTGCTCAGTCTTTGGGCCATAATTTGGAAAACATTACAGTGTCAAAATCTACTATGCTTCGAACTCGTCAAAAGTTACGCAAAGAAATAGCAACAGAATATCAAGAGCAAGCACTTTGTCCTGGAGAGCCTTTAGTTCTTCATTGGGATGGAAAAATGCTCCCAGAGATATCAGGTTAGTTTTTTTGTCTGATTAATTTAGCATATTTATATTTTATCTCTCAGGTGAAAAACTTAGTTGTGGGTCTGGTTTTCACACCTAGGCAATGTGTTATTATCTGGTTGGTTTTAATTAAACATTTTGATAGCTAAATTTCTATTTAATTAGGTTACATTTCACTGTCTCAAGCTAGTTTTCACAATCTACACCATTTTACCTTCAAATTAAAATAAGTCAAGTTTAATTTAAAATAAGTCAAGTTTAATTTAAAATAAGTCAAGTTTAATTTAAAATAAGTCAAGTTTAATTTAAAATAAGTCAAGTTTAATTTAAAATAAGTCAAGTTTAATTTAAAATAAGTCAAGTTTAATTTAAAATTATATATTATATATATAAATTATAATATATATAAATATATTAAATATAAAATAAATATTAAATATAAAATAAAATATTAAATATATAATAAATATATATAAAATAAAATATTAAAAATAATATATATAAATTATATATAAATTATATATTTTAACTTTTTCTTGCAGGCGAAGGAAGAACGGAAAGGATCTCAATTCTCTCTCCACTGAAAATTCTGCATCAACATGGGGAATAGATCCTGAGTACCAAAGAGGCTGTGCTAGAGTTCGTGCCCTTAGAGTGACAAATGACACAGCTGAGCGGGGTGTTGCATTGATTGAAAAATTTAATCAAGCAGTGACAACTAAAGAGAGGACAAACAATACCTGCTCAAAACAGTTTTCAAGAATCATAAAGAATTTCCAACAAAAAATAAAGCAGAACTTATGAAAATGAGGAAAACTAATTTTTTCAGCATTAAAAGGAAAAGTGCAATTTTCTCAGGACCCCTAAAACTTGACAGAGGTTTCAAATTTTGTAATTTGATTAAGGTAAGCAAAAGGAATAACATTAATCATGTGGAACAAAGATTTTTAAACCTTCATTTTTTTGGTCCACACTAATTATATATATATATATATATATATGATGAATAAAACCATTTTGTGTTTCCTTTCCTTCGTGGTTTTATTCATCATAAATATTTTTCACGTGTTACCTTCGTGAAATAATTTTCAGATATATATATATATATATATATATATATAATATACATACAGGGTAATTCAGCAAAGTACATTAAATTGGAGGATGAAATCCTTAGATAATTCTAAACCACAATGTCTCTATGATAAAATGCCAGATTCTGCACAGTTTCAATGTTACAATACATTTAAGATGTTGTATTAATGAGAGTGCATATGAAAACCCCCCGTAGGTTTTTGTAATCATTTATTCACAGATCTCTACAGTATGATCCCTCTTTGTTACAACCTAAAGGAAATGTTCAAAGTTGCCCCCTTCTGCCTCAATGCAGGCCTGTACACGTCGTACCAATGAATGTCTGATGCGTTCCAGAAGAGAACATTTTGCCTGAGCATCATGGGAATATCTGGATACTGTTTATTAGCGTGTAGCATCATTGGGCAAAATGTAACAGATCAAGAGGCACATTTCAGGTTTTGTACAATTGACCTCCCTAAATTAAAAAAAAAAAAAAAAAAATTTTTTGTGACAAGTGCAACACCTCCTTTTTCGCATGTGAAAATCGTGAAAATTGCTAGTTACCCATAACTTTTGGACACTTGCTTTCCTAGGGTTTGAGCTATCATTTGACCCCTTACAATGTACTGCTTTTCAGGAAAAATAAGAAAAATTTATTTTTGGAATAAACATATACACTGTAGGTAGGTAGACTAGATAGTTTTATTTAGTAAATGATACATTAAAATCTTGTTTAGTTTTGAATGATGGCATAAAGTCACAGAATTTAAGTACTGCTCTAATGTAACCATCTCTTGAATCCTTTCCATACACTGCCCCAGATGCTTCAGTTACCATCCTAACACAGCGTTCTACACCTTGGGAGTGACATGGTGTCCGGACAACAAGGGGCTCTTCACTGATCTTATCAAGTTGTTCGACAGAGAACTGCTTTGTGAGTGGTGGTTCCATTGTGCACTCCTCCACTGGTGGAAGTAAATCTTTCAAATTCTGAGCACTTTGTTTGATCTTTGGTGGCCGAAATTCTCTGACTTGCTGTTGAGCAGGTTTGGGAGCTCGTCGAATGGTCTTGATTACATCAATGGCCAATTTCCGGTTTGCTTGATCTGCATCTGCAAGCATTGCCAGTAGAACATTTTCAGGGTGAGCCCAATATGCATTTCTTTGGATCACAGGCCATGTGACAGTCTTGCTAGGTGGTGGCAGTAATCGTAGCAGCTTGATTTGCTCCAGGAAATGTTTTGGGCCATCTGTGCACCTTGGATGCTAAACCACATGGATCCATAATGGCACACGACAAACTGTGTTAGTGAATACAGTTCATCACTTGGCTGTGCCATCGCTACATATAGCCAACAAATTCTGCTGGCAGTTGTAACCCATCTTGCATGGGAGATTGGTCCAGGCTTCTCTCATAGAAGATCTTCATTAATGACACCAGTCCTTATCGCTTTCATCATTCTGTAGAGGTAGGCTTGGTCATGACTCAATTCAGTAAGGTCAACATCCGGGAGTGTGTGGCCATCAGCAATACATTGAATTCCTCTAGAGGAAAGTGGCAAACTTTCACATGTGGCCAAAGCTTTGCCAATTGGTCCTTTCCATTGAGTTGCAGATTCTGTTGGGCCGATGAGTTCCTTGCACAAGTGGCGCAGTGGGAGTTCATTTAAATGCAGACTACAGATGAACCAGTGCAAAGGGCGACCCAGGCGGCACTCTAGCAGGTGTATTGCTCCACTTCTGTGCCCTGTGTTTGTGGCTGTGCTGTCGGCTCCCACTGCAATTATCTTGTCTGCAATACCCATTTCACAATCGCATTTTGAAGTCCATCCGCAATGACAGTGCCAGTTCCTCGTTCCAGTGTCAGATGGCTTAGATAGAAGGTTCCAGGCTCTCCGACCAGCACATAGTGGTCCTCAACTTTCTTGTGCTATACCATTTGTTCCCCTTTTTCTCTTTGACAAATGTCATGTCTTTCTGCCCATCAAAAAATAAAGCAGTGACTTCCACATCGTGGTAAGTTACTGCTTCCTTCAGATCCCTCCGTACCTTCTGCCGTGCTCTCCATACTTTGTGGTGGTCAATTATATTTATCTGATCATCAGAACTAATGATGTCATAGTCAACCAATGTTGCAGTGCTGATAGCTGCAGCAGCCCTGTTCGATACACCATACCAGTCAGCTTCCAAAGCAACAGTGGGAATTGGTGTGATGTTCCTGTCCTCCTGGGCACTATCACCCATCCACTCATCACCACCACTTTCACCACTGGAGTCTGCTTCTGCTTGAGCTGATTCGACCACATCTGCAGAGGATGCTACCTCTTGCCGTTCTGTTTTTCTTCTATTCTCTTCTTCTTGTCTTTCTTGCAGCCAATCCTCTCTTGACTTCCTTCTCTCCATCATCTGAGTCACATTCATATCCACCCGACTGATCTGCATGATCCGCGTGGTTCTCTGGTCGATCAGAAAGGCATGCTCTCGTCGTGGAACTTTCATTTCTTTTTCACAGTGGCATGCAGACAGATCATCGCATTGGCAGACAGCTATGTCAAACAATTGATTCAGGCTTTCCTCAAACTTCTTGATTTTTGTGGCCTGCTTGCCTTGCTTCGATGCTTGTGAGCCTTTTTCCATCAATCAGAGCAGCTTGGTCTTCACATTCTTGATTGGCTGTGATGGAATGTTAGCACGATTCCAAAGGTCAATGAGTGTTTGACATATCTCCGGAAGAATCTCCCTGTTGCTGGTGTACTTGTTCTCCTTCAAGAAGAGGAAATGCCTTGCAACTTGTATATGGGTTGGAAGTTCAGACAGAGGAAGCTCTGATAGTGGAGAACCAAAGACAATGTGGCTGGCAGATCCCCGTGTTCTTTGCATGCTCATTGTACCAGCAAAACTCAACAAGTATCACACAGGAACACTGAAACAAAAACACAAAACGTATAAATAAAAAATATATATGATTATGAGTATATATATATATATATATATATATATAAGCACACCGGACAAAAAATTAGTCACCCCTCTCAGAATGTACCTAATAACGTGTGACGGCGCCTCTGGCCTTGATAACCGCACGAATCCGGCGAGGCAGAGACTACGAGGTTGTGCATGTACTGAACATCGATTTGCTGCCACTCGTTCATCAGCCGGTCCCGAAGCTCCGCCAGAGTCCATGGGTGTCTATTCCTGCGCTTCACTTTCTGTTTCCAGCCTGAACAACACCTTCAACGCATTCAGGATTAAAGGCTTCATTGGACCTGCGATGTACTCGTCGCCTCCCATCATTGGAGAACAAACAAAAACGGGAGTCATCGGACCAAATTACACGTTTCCAATCTGCCGCAGTCCAGTTTTTGTGCCTCTGAGCCCATTTATAATGTGCCAATTTGTGACTTGCTGTTAACAGCGGCCTCTTCCGTGGTACCCTGCTCCAGATGTCCATCGCATGCAGTTCTCGTCGCAATGTCCATTCGGAAATTGGTCGCTGGAGAACCTCATTGGTTTCTTGGAGCAATTGTTCTCTGGTTTGAAAACAATTTGCAGTTACTAGACGAGAAACATGGCGGCGGCCCCTATTGTCGAGAATTGTTTTCCGGCCACAGTTACGCCGTCGATTGTCAGTTGATTGCGAACTACACCACTCTTTGTAAACTCGCTGGACAGTACGCGTTGACACACCAACAAATTGGGCTACTTCAGACATTTTGTGTCCGTGGGCTCTGCCAAACACGATTGGCTCCTTTTTGCCACTGAGTAACGTCTGCCTCACGACCCATTTTGCAGACTATATCCAACACACACTTTGTTCTTCACCACCTCACGAAACAGATCTGATCCTGTGTGCTACGTCACCGCTACTTGTCACTTACCAATGCTACATCAGCGCCCTCTGTGTGACCTTGAACTTCCTACTATCGGTGCTATTAGGGGTGACTAATTTTTTGTCCGGTGTGCTTATATATATAATATATATATATATATATATATATATATATATATATATATATAAGGCCCCGCAAGGGGGTTCTAAGCTCGTGCTCTTGAGTGCTCTTTGTGCTCGTTTGTACGTGCTTGTTCCTGGAGGTTTCACATGCGCCCTCCCGGCCCTAGCACCCAAGGATGATGGGGCTCGACCCTGCAGTCCTTGTCATCCTTGGTCTTTTTCCACTTCGACTGTCCCCTCCACCCTTTCTTTTTCCTCTGTCTTTCCTCTCACTTTTTCTTTTGTTTTTCCGCCGAGATATGCCCTTTTAAATAGAGGCAAATCGGTTCTTCCCGAGCTTAAAAAAAAAAAAATATATATATATATAAGGCTTGGTTTATTGGTAAACAATAAGTTTACCAATATATATATAAAAATATACTGCACACACACATGTATTATGTATATAAATATCCATAGGTATATATACACCCTAAGACATATAACAAACTTATAAACAATGTAAAACACAACAAAACAAAGAAATGTGTATAATGTATATATCACAAAACGCACCTTTCGTTAGTACCTTGGGGTTTTTGAACACCCCATCCACAGAAAAAAACTTGTTTCTCTCAAGCGAGCTAGCGTGAACTAAGAAATTCCAGAGGATGACTCACTGAGAATAATTAGAAAGCTGCCAGAAGTACCATGTCAGTCAGTGTTGCCAACTGTAATTAACTAGAATTTTGTATTTTTTACATGCGAAAAGGTGTTCTGCTTGTTGCAGAAAATTTTTCATTTCTTTCCTGAAATCAGCAAGGTTGATTGTACAAAACCTGAAATGTGCCTCCAGATCACTCATGACACTACACACTACAGTCTATCCCAACAGGTGGATAGGGAGTGGTGGCCCTGTTCCTCAGATCTTAACCCTTTGGATTTCTACCTGTGAGGCCATTTAAAGACGTTGGTGTATGATACAGAGGTTCACACAAAAGAGGAATTATGGCCAGGTGTTCATGACATGTGCAAGCAAATTAAACATAGTCCAGTAGGGTGTGTCAATTTTGTCAACTTTTTTCAAATCAATTTTGGTAGTGAAAATATAGTCTTTTCATGTCAAAACTTGAAATTGGCCAACCAAAATGAGATAAAATAACCCTTACCTACATCAATTTAACCTTAAAGTTTCAGAAATTGACTCTTTTACTAAATAATAGGACATAAATTGATTAACTATTCATCTGTCACAGAATTATCCCACTGATCGCATATGGAGTATTTTCAAGGTCATATAGTTGTTGTACAATGTACAAGTCACAACATGAATAGAACTGTCCCTCACTCAGTCCTCAGTTGCTTCTTAGATGTCATAGATGGTGGTTTGCTGTTATTGCTCTTGTACCTACTTCATAGTTATTCTACTAGACAAATACTACAGTTTAACTGTAAGTATGGATTATTACAATTATTTATTATCATCATATTCTTCTGTCTAATTATGTTGTAATCCCATGAAATATTTTTTATTGAATTTTAGGACATCAAATGACTAAACTTTGAAACATCATAATTGATATAAAATACTTAAATATTTTTTTCTTTCTTTTCAGATATTCCTAAGATGCCAAAATTGAAGACAAGAGCTCAGTTGTCATGCCACTTGAGCCTGTTAGTTGGTACAGGCAAGGAGCTTCCCGTATCAGAACTACCAACAGTGCGAGACATGCTGAGGCTAGGGTTACTCCTTTGTGAACAAAATACAAAGGATAGAAGGAACTACACAGAGAAAGAGTTCATAAGGGACATGATTCCCCCTCTTCTGCATCAGCGGAAAAAAGCTAATATGTTATTCAAACCACCTGTACTCAATCAGTATAGAACTATTGAGCTAAAATTAACAAAGCTGTGGCACAAAGCAGTTGAGACATCACTTGGTAAAGGAAAACTAGCAAAGAAAAATAAATTTCTGCACACACTTGATACTCTTCTTGACATTTTTAACTGCCAGTGTCCCATAGAGTTGTGTTCTGAAGCCAATTGTTCTCACTCATGCAGAAGAGAACCTCACCCTCACATTGATTGTCGCTGTCCTCGTGAGAAGAAGATCCCTGTTTTGGAGCTGGCTTTTATAAAGGCGCAGAGAACAAAGGCAGGAGGCCAAGGAAGTATGCAGATTGGTTCGGCAGATTATTCAGAAACCAAAAAACAGATTGTTATTACTAAGAAAAAAGAGAAAATCTGAGAGAGGGAAGAAAGGAAGAAAAAGAAGTGAAGAAGCCACCTAAAGAGATGAAGAGCTCTATCAAGAAGTTTCTCACTTCTTCGAAAGCTCTTCAGATGAACAGAAAGAAGCAACATCAGATGATAGCTCCAAAATGCCATCTGAACCTTCGCCGAAGAGAATGAAATACAACACTAGGGTGTGTCGAATTTTTCAACTTTCAAATTCCAAATGTGAGGGGTGCTAAAAAGTTGCAGCATGACTTAGGAATTCTAAAGATATTTTTATTAATTTAATATAATTTAGTTTTGCTTGGTAAGAAGCTACATAAAAATAGTGACTTTTTTTACTTTTTTGTGGAATTATATAATAATGATTATATTAATAATTATATATGCTGTATATATAATGCACTGCTGTTTTTGCTTATTTCACAGGTTGAAACATATTCATCAGTGTGCTGAAGATTACTTGTCCGTCAGTGCTACCATCCTAACCAGTGGGAATTGACCTACAATGGCTTCTAAAAGGAGGACAAGACTGGGGACATTCACACATATGAGCAACCTAATTGGAACTGGTAGAGAGTTGTTGCCCTCTGAACTCCCAACTCTGCGAGACATTCTGAAATATGGGCTACTGCTAAGAGAACAAAGTGGTGAGGATGTGAGAAACTACCCAGCAGCCAGTCTTGCAAAGGACATTTACCCGAAAGTGCTTGAAAAGTGGGAATGAGCAAACAGTTCTTTTGTAGCTCCCGTTGTAAATTCACGAGTCACAATCTTAAACAAGATCCAAGAGAGCTGGGAGCAGGCCAAAAACATATCTCTTGGGAGAGGAAAGCTACATGTCAAAGAGGCTTTCATTGCAAAACTTGACAAGCTTTTTGACATCCTCAGTTGCAAGTGTAAAATTGTTCTCTGCTCTGAATTTGGCTGCCTTGCAGATGCTGGTTGCAAAAACGAAACTCACATTAACTGTACATGCCCTAGGGAGATGAAGATCCCTATGAAGGAACTTGCTTTCATTAAAGGTCAGAGAGACAAGTCTGGTTCTATTGGACCACATCAGATTGGCTTGCCAGATCAACCTGAGCACAACAGACAAGTCAAAAAGCAGAAGCGGCAAGACAACGAAAGGTGGTGGTTTGCTGAATATAAGCAGACAAGTAAGCAGGATGTTTCAATGCCATCAAATGAAATAATTTTCTCTAATGATGAAAATGAAGAACAAATAGCTGATGCTCAAGATGGAAAGAATGGAAGTTATGAAGTGACATTAGAAATACCAAGCACGTCTTCAACTTCCAATAAAAAGCCAGAGTACAACACATTAGAAATACCTAATGTTGCTATGCATAGTATCAGATATGGTGTTGGTCTGCGTGCCACAGCTGCCATCACCGCTGCTGCCTTTATGGATGCTGGCTTGATCACTGAAGAAGACAAGAGACTTGTAGTTGATCACAATAAAGTCAAGAGGGCCCAAGAAAAAGTTATGAGATCCCTGGATCAGGAATTTGATGATCTTTGTAAGAAGGGTGAAATTGACTGCATCTTCTTTGACGGCCATCAAGATACAACTAAAGTTATGCTGAAAGCAGACAATTCAGATCGTCAGTTCCCCAGCATCATCAAAGAAGAGCATTATTCTGTGTGCAGTGAGCCAGGTGGAAGCTATCTCTACCACTTCACTCCTGAGAAAGGCTCAACGAGAAAAAAACCTGCTGAAGTTATTGCTGATAATCTTGTAGATTTCATGAAGAAAAAGGGCATTGATAAAAGCCTGCAGGCCATTGGAGGTGATTCTACAAATGTTATCACTGGCTGGGAGGGTGGTTCCATGCATTGGGTAGAGGTCAAGCTTTGCCGTAAGCTGATCTGGTTGGTTTGTGCCCTCCACACTAACGAGTTACCCCTGCGACACTTGATCACAGCACTGGATGGGAAGACCTTGTCTAACAACAAGTGGACAGGTAACATTGGCAAGATGCTAGACACTGCAACCGAACTTGAAATTGATCCTTCATTCACCAAACTCTCAATTGGAGAGCCTCTTACTTCACTGAGTGACAATGTCGTAAAGGATCTCTCTACTGATGAAGCGTACGGGTATAGGATCACACAGGCCATAAGGACAGGAGAACTTCCCACAGATCTGGCCCTTCTTGAAATTGGTCCAGTGAGCCATTCAAGGTGGTTGACAACAGCAAACAGGCTTTGTCGCATATGGGTTTCAAAACATGGCCTTAAAGGCAAAACCCTCAACAACTTAAGACTGATAGTGGAATACATTGTTGGTGTGTACTACCCCTGTTGGTTCAACATCAAAGTAAAACACTCTTGGGTGGAAGGCCCACGCCACATCTTGTTTCAGCTACGGCTAGTTAAGCTGCAAAAGAAGGCTGTAGTGGATGCTGTTTTGCCAACCATCAAGCGCTCAGCATGGTATGCATTCAGCGAAATGATAATCCAGACACTCTTGTGCTCAGATGACAGTGAGGAGAGGAGAGCTGGTGTCCAAAAGATTGTTGACATGAGGGGTGGAGATGATGACACACTTGGAGATCTTTCTGTATGTCCCAGGAAGACACCTTCCATCAACCCCAGTGCTTTTTCCATGTTGGAGCTGACAGACTGGTCTGACGTGGTATTTGAACCTCCTTTGACATGTAAACTGACTACAGCAGAAGTAAAGAAGTTCTTTGACAAGCCTATGCAAGTTCTACAGTGGCTCTGTCATGCTCAGTCAATAGAGAGGTGTGTGAAACAAGTGTCACAGAGGCAGCAGGCAGGGTGTATACACATGAGAAACGTGAGGGCTATATCAGAGGCCAAGAAGCAAGTCAGCGGCTGATGTCCAAGAACGAATCAAAGCAAGACAATGAAACTTCTTGTTTAAATATTTTTTTTTACTGATGTCGTTACTTTCTAATGTTGTTTTATGATTACAAGGATATGTTTTATGCAGAGAAACTAAAATTTTTATAGCATTACCTGACATTTTGAGAAGCTAAAATTAATAAATGTTGTTTTCCAGAGAGCAATTTATGTGCTTTTTAATCAAACGTAGATTTACCAAGCTAAGTGTTGAGCAATCACAAAAATAATAGCAGATTTGAATTCTTCACATCCAAAAACATTTTTAAAACCCCTCAGTGAAGGAACTGGCAAAAATTAATTTTCACCTCCCCAACTGACACACCCTAATACAACACTAAAGACATCTCAAACATTGCCCTTGCCAGTATTCGCCACCATATGGGGCTACGAGAGACTGCAGAGATTGCCACTGCTACTTGGATAGATGCAGGCCTCATCAGCCGAGAGGATACATCCTTAGTGATAGATCATAATAAGATAAGAAGAGCACAAGAAAAAATAATGAAGGAAATATCTGATCAGCATGAAAGATTTGGAGGAGGAAGGTCTCTCTTGCCTTTTGTTTGATGGAAGAAGAGATGACACAAAAGTTCTCCTAGAGCAGTGGTCGGGGAACAGGGGTAAATTACCCAAATGGGGTAAATTTAAAACTTTTGGGGGTAATGCATGCGGTATGAGAGACACTTTGTGCTATTTTTTTTGTATATTTTTATTTTATTTTGTTTCATAAATGTGGCGTTATTCTAAATTTTAGAATATTACGAATTTACGTCCTGATTACGTCCTCAAATATATTTTGGGGTAATACCCAAAAAAGTTCACCAACCACTGTCCTAGAGGTACAGGGAATGGACAGAAAGTTTCCCAGTCTCATCAAAGAAGAACACTACTCTGTGTGTTCTGAACCTGGTGGCCACTATTTATTTCACTTTGTTCCTGAAGCAGAAGTAGAAGGTAAGAAACATGCAGAGGCAATTGCTGATCAAATAATATGTTGGCTTCAAGAGAGAAGACTTGACAGTTCACTGCAGGCCGTTAGTGGACTCTCAACTGCAGTGAACACTGGATGGCAGGGTGGTGTTATGACGCATTTAGAGAAAAAACTTGGAAGAAGGCTTGTTTGGATTGTATGTGATTTGCACACAGGGGAACTACCTCTTCGTTGTCTCATCCAGGAACTTGATGGTCCTACAAAGAGCAACAACAAGTGATCAGGCCCCCTTGGCAACATGCTAGATGAAGCAATGGAATTAGAAATAAATACAAAATTTCCAAAGGTCGAAGTAGGCCCTCCCCTTCCAGTGTTGTCTGAAGAAGTTATCAAAGACCTCAGCATGGATCAATCTTACGCTTATCGTATTGTTCAAGCAATCAGATCAGGAGAGTTGCCTCAAAATCTGGCTCTCTTGGAGAGTGGACCCGTAAGTCACAGTCGTTGGTTAACTACAGCGATTCATTTCTGCAGGATTTGGGTTTCCAAACATGCATTGAAGGGCAAAATGCTACAGAATTTGATGTTGATTGTTGAATTTATTATTGGGTTTTATCTTCCTCACTGGTTCAATGTAAAACTTAATCCAATGTGGATGGAGGGGCCCAACCACATCTTGTTTCAATTACAGCTACTGAGAACCCAAAGGAAAGTAGTGGTGGACATCGTGTTACCTGTGGTGAGAAGGTCCGCTTGGTATGCTAGGCCAGAGGCAATTTTGCAAGCAATACTCTGCAGCCAATGTACCAAAGAGCGAACTGAGGCTGTGGAAATAATTTTAAAGCTTAGAGGAACATCACTAGATGATAACCAGCAGGGAGACTGCTCTGTTCAGACAAGGAAGGTACCTCCGATAAACGTCAATGCCACAAAATTGTCAGAATTAGTTAACTTGAGTTCAGAAGTTTTGGAGCCACCACTGACAACATGTATAACAAACAAAGATTTAACACAACTTAGAGGCCCCAATGCAAGTGCCAAAGTGGCCTTCTCACACTCAGAGTGTGGAGAGATGTGTGAAAATGGTCACAGAAGCAGCTAGTCAAGTTTACAGTCACGAGAGGCGAGAAGGCTACATCAAAGCGCAAGTAGCAAGCCGAATGCTGATGTCAAGGAACCTCAGCAAAAAGGACATGACTGCATTGGTTACTTTCAAATAAAGACTCTGAATGATATCTTATTGCCACTTTAAATGTTGATAGGATGTTTGCGCACATTTGTTATTTTGTTACAATTTATGGAAAAATGGAATTTTTTAATTAAAATTGCTGTAGGTAGAAATTATTTTTTATTGTTTTTGAAGCAAGGATATTATTTTGTATGCCAAATGATTACATTAAATTGCTACCAAATCACATAATTTTCAATTTAGTCATTTCCCCCCAAAATTGACACCCTAATAAGTCCAGGCATTCTGCAATGCATCAGACATTCAATGGTATAACGTGTACAGGCCTGCATTGAGGCAGAAGGGAGCGACTTTGAACATTTCCTTTAGGTTGTAACAAAGAGGGGTCACACTGTAGACATCTGTGAATAAATGATTACAAAAACCTATGGGGGTTCACTTCATATTCACTCTCATTAATACAACATCTTAAATGCATTGTAACATGGAAACTATGCAGAATCTGACATTTTACCATAAACACATTGTGGTTTAGAATTATCCAAGGATTTCATCCTCCAATGTAGACCTTGTGGAAAAATTAAATAGTATCAGTGTCAATTACAATTTTAGATTGGTAAGCTTTGATGTTACCGCTTTATGACAAGAGTCCCGGTGGAGGATCTATTAATGTTTCTTTTGGAATAATTGGTTAAGCATAATTTGTCATTACCTGTGGCTACAATTATAGAATTAATTAAGCTGTGCATAGTAGACTCAAAATTTGTGTTCAATAATGAATATTTTAGGCAGAAATTTGGTATGGTGATGGGAAACCCTCTCTTCCCCATTTTAAGTAACTTATATATGGAGTTTTTTGAAAGTAAGTTATTAAGGAAGATTCTGCCAAATTATGTTCCATGGTTTAGATATGTAGATGATGTTCTTTGTCTTTGGCGTGACTTTAAATCTCAATGAATTCTTACCCAAACTTAATAATTTAACTCCCTCTATCAATTTTACAGTTGAAATAGAAAAAGATTCTTCGATCCCTTTTTTAGATGTTTTAATATATAGGTCTGGAAAAAAGTTTAAGTACAATATTAACAGAAAACTCACTAATAATTGTTCCTATATATATTATTATTCTGATCACCACATTAACGTAAAACGATCCATTCTTTCTACTTTGTTCCTAAGAGGCCTATGAATTTGTAGCCCAGAGTTCATTGACAATGAAATTAGTAAAATATACAAAATTGCGTTTGATTTAAAATACCCAAAGAATTGCATAGATAAGTCCTTAAAAATGGCAAAGAAAACCTACGAAGTAAAGGACAAGATTCCTTATAACACAAAAAATATTTTAGTGTTACCATTCAGAGAAAATTTCCTTGATCTGCCGAATCTGCTGAGGACTTTTAACGTAAATATTGCGTTCAAAAATTTAGATGTAATTAAGAATTCATTGATTAAGAACTCCCCTTTAAGTGAACAGGGTTGTGTATATAAAATCCCATGCACAATATGTAATAAATTTTACATTGGCCAAACTGGTAAGACCCTTGAATTACGTATTAAGCAGCATCAATACAGTATAAGAATTGGCCAGGAATCTAACGCCATTTTCATTCATGTAAGAGATACTAATCATCCCATTGACTGGAAAAATGCTTCCAAATTAAGGTTTAGTAAATCTATTGTTAGCAGAAATATACTTGAATCAAGTGTGATCAAGAATAATGCAGACTTGGTCATTAATATTAGCCCTGGGCTGTATAAATTAGACTCGTGCATTGTTAGAAAGTTGGCGATGGGCCTATTGTTTTCTTGACCGCATTCTTGCCCCTTAACGGTTTGCCTTGGTTAAATAAATAAATATTATTTTAAGAACTGTTAACATTCCTGTGTGTCCATTTTAATTGTAATATTTCTTTCATATATAATCTTTGGGTGCTGGGTGGTTTATTGGACTTTTCAACTGGTTGGCTATTGGGAAAACAATTTTTTCACACTGTTTGTAGAAATTTTGGAATATTCTGTAAGACGATGGCACCATTCCCTTTGTTTTCATTAAATTCTTGCCACTTTATTGCCTGCTTTAATTAAATACTAGTTCTAATAACCGTTATAATAATTTTCGTTCTCTGTACTGGTTTTTTGTCTAATTTCATCTATATAGTTCTTTTATATTTAGTAATTTAGCAGCCTAGAGATTGTTATCTATTGAAAAAATCTTTAGAGGGTTTTATGGTCTTTAATTTGAGTTGCCAATTGGGAATTTTTTTGCTTGTGTATTTAACTCATTTACTTTGTAATCTCTGTCTATTTTTTGTTTCTCATTGAAGATGTGAATATATCATGAAAGCGCTCGGACTTCGTGTTTCCTTTTCCTTTTCCCTGTGGTTGTTTGCTTATTAATAAGATCACATGTTACCATTCTGTGATTTTAGTGCATATTATATTTATATATATATATATATATTTATATATATACACAGTGGAACCTCGACTTACGAATGCCTCTATTTATGACCAAATCGACATACGAACATACGCCCGGCGCTTCGATTGCGATTGCGACTGGATCTCTCGCATATTTGCTCCATGATTTTTCGTTTATTGCTTTATCTCTCGCATATTTTCTCCGTGATTTTTCGTTTATTGCTTTATCTCTCGCATATTTGCTCCGTGATTTTTCGTTTATTGCTTTATCTCGCATATTTGCTCCGTGATTTTTCGTTTATTGCTTTCTCTCTCGCATATTTGCTCCGTGATTTTTCGTTTATTGCTTTAATAAGCCCTTCATTATGGCTCCCAAGAAAGTGAAGTGATAGTGGCAGTGAAAAAAGAAAACTTAAAATAACCATTGAATTAAAGAGACAGAAAAGAGACAAAACCTGATTCCAGTAGCTTACCTATAATTACCTATAATTTCCCGCCGCACCTTTATCGCCTTTCTTAAAGATAGGTGTTACGTTTGCTAACTTGAAATTATCTGGTACACACCCCTCAGAAATAGACGCATTAAAAATCTTTGTTAGCGGCACAACAATGCTATCTTTTAATTCTTTTAGTTGTATGGGATATATGGAATCCAGCCGCGGTGATTTATGCGTTTTCATTTTATCAATATAGTGCATTACCTCCCCTTCACTAACCACAATATTATCCAAAATATTACCATTATCAAAAGGTATTATGTCTATGACCGTAGGGATATTCGTTAAATCTTCTATAGTAAAAACTGACGTAAAAAATTCGTTTAGCAAGGTAGCCATTTCTTTGTTTTCAGAAACTAGATCTCCATCAGCATTTTTCAACGCCCCAAGATGCTTTTTACTGATTTATGTTGTTGACATATTGAAAGAATCGCTTGGGATTTTCTTTACTGTTATGATCTATGGAGATTTCAAATTCGCGCATGGACTTTTTTATTACACTTTTCGCTTCATGCCTTAGAGATATGTGGTTGTTTCGTAACCACAAATTGTCTTTCTCCCACTTATGTAGCCTATAATCCCTACCTCTACTCTTTATAATATCTCCTACTCTAGAAGTAAACCACAAGGGCTTGTTGTTTACTTTCACACGCTTAATTTTGTACGGTACACATTCCTCATTTATAGTCCTAATACTGTTTCAAACGATTCCCACATTAGTTTTGCATTGGAGTTCCCCATTACATTTTCCCAATTGATGTGTGACAATTTATTTCAAAATTTACAAAAGTCTGCGTGTGGAAGTTAGGAATTTTAGTCGAGTTAGCTGGTTTCGAGTGACTTACTGAGAGGACAAACTCTACCATATTGTGATCGCTATTGTTTAACGGTTCTATTACTTGAAGATCAGTACTGTAATTAGTCTATCATCCGTAGTTATTACTAAATCTAAAATACTGTCCAACCTCGTAGGTTCCCCAACCTTTTGAATAAGAAAGCTATCCTCAAGAAAATTAACTAAACGATTACCTTCTGCATCTCCCTGCACTGTATCGTAATTCATGTTGGCACAATTAAAGTCACCTATAACTAAAGCCTGCTCACTACCAATTACTCTCTTTAGTTCAAGATATAATGCTTCATCCGGATCAGCTGTTTGATTAGGGGGCCTATATATAATCACACCAAGTTTGAAATTGTTCAATTTAAGTTCTGCTATAGTCGAATCTATCGGTTCTGGAATTGTGTGCTTTACTTCTATAACATTCGCAATATTATATTTGATATACAACAAAACACTGCCTCCTCACCTACCTATTCTGTTTTTAACAAAAAGTCATAAGAACATAAGAAATTTCTATAGTGGGCACACTAGGGGCCACTTCAGCTCATCAAGGTGGCTCCACTATGTAAAAACTGCCTGTACATTGGCAACAACCAATTTTTACAAAACTAATTAATTATATCAATTTGAAACTAATTATATTATCAATTTAAAACTAAAGATAGAACCTCTGGATCCAGAGGATCAAAGTCATAATAGGCTACTATCCACAAATACGTTACACTCTATATCTATTTATAACTGACATGCAAATATATCAGATCCAAAGAATCCAGTCAATTTCATTATGGTACCCATCAATACCAGTACCTTGCCAACCAAAAATAAGTCACGGTCCATATCAATTGCAGACCAAGACATAATTTACAACCATATACATTACAATATATATACTTAGGAGGAAAAGTCTAGGTGTGGCTGTAAAGACTGTACAGTAATGATACTCCCCTACAAAGTCACGTGTTTCAGTGCTAAGCTATGATTCATTTATTGCAATTAAATCATAGTTTTTACAAACAATTAAAGAAAAAATTGTTTATTTTATTTTGTAGGCTACGAGCATTTAAGGATAGAACCTTCAAGTTGTTTGTAATTCCGACACCTTCGTGAGTGCAGGGGAAATTAGGGGAAATTTGTGGAATTTACGCAGGGACCATTCAAGTTACGGCAGCCTGAAAAGAAGAGACAGTATTATGGAATAGTCTTCCTAAACACGCAGCTCCAATGTCATTAAGATGAAGTCCATCTCCGAGGAACAAGTCCCTCCTGCCTTAGAAACTGTTCCAAAAATTCGCAAAATGCACTCTTTCCTGTTGGCAGAGACTTTAGGTTATTGTTAATATAGGTTGCCTTGCTGTAGAAATTGTTACGTTGGATAATTCAAGGAAGTATACCTGTTAAAACATTATTATTAGTTTTTTTCCTTTAGTCGCTCTAGTAAGTCCCTGTACCTAGCCAGCAGTTCTTCTGATCTAGAATTTTATACATTATTAGTACCAACATGAATAACATACATTGTGTCCTCAGAGATACCGTCTGTAAAATGGTCAACACTATTAGTTATATCCTCCACCCTTGTAGCAGTAACGGCGCCTACGACGACGGTTTCTCCTACAGAATTCCTCGAGCTGCCCTCAAACAATGGAATCACCAATGAGTCGTATTTCCGGTTCATCAGCATCTTCAAAACTGAAAACAGAAAAAGTTCTAACTCATTCGTCAGCACTTCCATGCTTGAGCACCACCTGCAAACTAACTGTTCATTATTATTAGCCATTGTAAGCATGTAAGCAGCAAATTTCCCTTCACAGCGACTGCAAGTACTTGATGGGGGTGCCATGCTTTTAATTAAAAAAAAAAAAAAGTTTAGAAATTAATAAATTACAACGTAGGTCTACCACGTGCTTATTGTGCTGTCACCTGCGCAAACCCGCAAAAATGTTCTTGAAACACAGAAACACGTTCTTGTAACACAAATTTATACTAAATGAATATATAATTAAGCTACCAATGAAAGACCTGTAAAAGAAAAAGTATTAATAATACTTATCTCTCCGCTATTCAACCAACTTTATTCTTTCCATTTTTCCTTTTTCCCCATGATGGGTGACCACACTACTTCATCCCCTGAAGGAAGGAAAAATGAACCTAATGAACTGATAGATTTGAAAAACAAAAAAGGCAAACCAAGGAAATTTCAACCTTATGAAACCTTGTGTAGTAATAGATTCGGGAAACAAACAAGGCAAGCCATGTGCACTAGCCTTGGTTTAATCAAATAATATAGTAATGAATAAAGTCAATAAATGAAATATATATTTGTTAATGAATGATTAGTAACACAAAGTAATTTAGTTAAGAATGCACCAAACACTATTTTCTTTTTTTAAAGACTCTTCAACAAAAACCACTTATTCAATTGGTAACACTGGACACACGATAAAACTGAAAGACTGATCACATAAAAAAATATTTTTGTCAGCGACAAACAAATTATTATGGCTAAAATTTAAACTTTTCTTTTGTATATAATTTACTATAATTTTACTTACAAAAATATTTGATAAAGCTTCTTCATGTTTTCTAAAAATGAATTGCAAGTAGTTCATGCTTTAATTCCTTCAAATCACTTTCTTTAAAAGTTAAACTTTTAAAAAAGTGATTTAAAGCAATGAAAGCTTAAGCTACTTGAGATTTATTTAAAAATTATATAGTGTTGAAACAAACAAACAGACTTTATTTCAGACTCAACAGGGACAAGCATTATACAAATGGTCCATAGAAGGTTGAGAGAGAGTTGTCTGGAGCAGTGACTATGGAGGCCAATGGAACACTATAAATAATGAACATACAGTTACCTATGCCAATGCATCCAGGTTTGAGGTCTATAAAATATCAGATACCAGTCCACTAACCATGGGTTACAAAAATAAAGGTTATGCAATGTCATCCTAAAAGCTGTAATCAGCCAGCTGATATTAGGTTCAAAATGAGAGGTGAAGTAATTGAGGAAGTACAAGAGTTTAAGTATTTGGGTCAAACTTTCACCAGCTCCTTGAGTGATGACTCAGATATAAGAAAATTTCGAAGTCTTTGTGCTAAAGCAAATATGACTATAAGGAACTTCGGGTTCTATACAAGTGAAGCTAAAGACACACTTTTGTATTTTCTGCAGTAATATATATGGACAGCAACTATGGGTGAATTATAAAAAAGGTTCTGGCAGAACCCTAAATTTGTTGTCCAACAGGTCTTTTAGACTCGTACATAACCCCCCCAGAGATGCTCAGCTTCACAAATGCTTGCTACCCACAATGTCCCGAGTTCCCCAGAGGAAACAAGGCATGCTCAATACAGTCTAATGCAAAGAATTAAAAAATCAACCAACCCAATTATTCAAGCTATCCAGGAGCCCTGCTGTTTGTTTTCTAAGCTATGAAATTCATGGTATGAAAATGTCTGCCTGTAGCTCCACTTCACTTCGACATTACTGTATTATTTCTCATTATTATTTCAATAATGCAATGACAATTCACATACTAAGGATAGAATATATACAATTGTATATATTTTATTTTTATCCTTAGTATGTGAATTGTCATTGCATTATTATTTGTCAAATGGACTATGGTCTGCCAATAAAACTTTTCATTTTCATATACTGTGTATATATATATATATGTCACCTCAGATGGATTTTGTGCAACTTGAGGCATTCCAAAATATATGTGTGTGGAACAATATCAAATGCCTTTTGATAGTCTATCCATGCCATACTTACGTTTCTCTCTCTTTTATTATAGTCTTCGAGGATAGTTCTGTTGATGAGCAGCTGATCCTTTGTTCTGAAGCAATTCCTCCTACATCCTTTTCGCTCTTTCTCCAGATAGTCTCCAGCATCTAGGTGTTCATATATACTGTCTGCAATCAGGCCAGTAAATAATTTATAGGCGGTAGTGAGGCAGCAAATTGAATGGTATTTATTTGAAAGATTTGTCTCGAGAGTCTTAGGGATAAGGGTTGTATCTCCATTTGTAAGCCATTCTGGTGTTTTTTCTCCCTGCAAAATTCTGTGAAGGGCAGCATTGTAATGGTCTAATGCCATTATCTGTTTCAGCCAGAAATTTAGGAGCTTATGTATGCAGGCCAGGGTTTATGAAGTTTGAGAATTTTGCTTATTTCTTTCTTACATTATCTTTTATCATAAGCAACTCTTTCACTTGAAGTTTACCTTCATTCACTTCCCTGATGGTCTCTATCCATTCTGGGGTTTCAAAGAGGGGCTTCCAGTATGACTAACTGGATCTGACCTGGTGGGTCATGGACTACTATAGTATTCTCTCTCTTATGGGATTTCGGTAATGTAAACAAAACTGTGTGGGTAAGGCTAAATGCTTACATTCAACCCACCAGTGCTAACTCGAGCCATATACCCCACGGAAGGGGCCGCCAAGCTTCTAGGAAGATGGAGGAGATGCACCATTATACAGGCTTACTAATTAAATGCGCAGGTTTAGAGGGGTGCCATTAAGGGAGTTAAAGATTACCTTTATCACCAACTAACTTATTAAATTACTATGAAGCTCAATTATGTCGTTCAAGGTAAAAGAGAAACAGTTAAATAATAACAATTTATCTGGTGCATCCTATTACCTAATACAAACAAGTTAAACAAAACAAAACATACACTATTTCCTAATAAACAAACCTAAACTAAAGAAAAAGTTACAAAGTATTCGTATTACGAGGGATGTATGCTTGTGATTACTGCACTAGGATAACCTGGTAATGCGTTAGGCCCAATGATGGCCAACCAAAGCCCATGCAGCTTCACCAGGCGAAGCCAAGCTCCAGCTCCACAATAAAAAGGCCTAAAAACATTAAAAATCACCCTCATTCAGTAGCATACATAAAGGGGGCATATGCCCCCCCATTGTAAAAATTACTACTACTCTCATTAAAGATATTTGAAAAAGTTAGTTTCAAAAATTGATAACTGCAACATTTACCACAAAAAATCTTGATGTCATGAAATTTCAGTTATTTTATGGTTATCAAGACATGTTATTAACTTAAAACTCAAAAGCAATTTTGGCTGGCTTAGGAACATTTATATATGTCTTTATATGAATGATTAATTTGTGCAAATTTAATTCTTTGCCCATAAGTGGAAATAAAATACAACTATATATATATATATATATATATATATATATATATATATATATATATATATAGTGTGTGTGGGTGTGTGCCCCCTCTTTAAGATATGCTGTGTACGTCCCTGCCCTCATTAACTTCTGTACAAACTTACAAACTCAAAGTTAATAATTAAACAAGAATTTACAAAACTACTACATTAATACCAATTAATCAAATGGATAATTAAAGTTAAATTTAATAACAAGAAGAAATTTGACAATTACAACCTATTAATAAATACATTCTTTTAAAAATAAATGACAAATAAACCTTAATAGTAACCAGTTCATTAATAAAGGATGCCATTAACAAACAAGTATTTAAATCCAAGTAATTAACAATTATATCTTTATATGAATTACTAAACTCCAAATGCTAATACTAGATTTATAAACTTTCCAGAGATAGTTTCTTACCTCTTTAAACAAGAGACCTTTCACTGAAATACAAATAACACAGATTCCCTTAACCAGGAATCTGTTAACCACAGGATTTTTGTATTCTAAGCTGAATCAAGTTTCTTAAATTTGTCAGATTAAGGTTCAGGATTAAAGAACTTTACAAATGCTTTTGCTTACAAAACAGATGATCAAATAAATCCACTTAAGAGTTATCCGCACATAACTTATTTCTTTTAGGTTACCTAAGTAGGTGTTTGGGTGGTTGGTTGTTTCGCATTTGTATTAGTGGTACTTTATCCTGTTACAGTAAAAGCTTCTAGAATTGGATGAGATTGATTGTTATGGTTTTTTATGTCTATCTGATTTTGTTTGTTTCTGATTCTACTAGCTATGGCTAGGATTTTTCCTTCCAATTCCAGCACCTTCTCATGTCATGTAGTTGATTGTCTCATGTTAGTTATATTTTCTCTTTATTTTTCCTATTTGTTTTTCAAGTTTTCCTTGTTGTGGGGGTGCTTGAAAATGTTGTTTTATTTGGTTCAGTTCATGCCTGGCTTGTAAAAGTTGTTTGGTTAATTCAATTTTCCAGGGAGGGGAGTCTGATTTACACTTACAGTTCTGACTTGAGGGGCTTTGGTTTGAAATTTGGGACAAATTTGTTTTGTATATATAGGCCAGCAGCATAATTTATTTGATTAAGTTCAGTGAGATCTGTGTTGGCTGGGACCAACCTATTAATTGCTACATTAACTCTGTACAACAGTTGTTTACTGTTTATTTTCACTAAGTTTGATCAATTGGGTCCAGTTTTCTATACCCATGGTTTTAACTATTTCAATTAGATTTCTTAAGTCTTCCTCTGTTTCTATTTGCTTTAAATCCATCTTCATGCTCTGGTGGTGGTGAAAGGGGAGGGGTTCCTAATTTGGCAGGGGAAGGTAATGGTGAGTTAGAGGATTCAGGTGAACTGAGTGGTGAGCCACTCATTTCTATTTGGTGGTTTGGGTTAGTTAGAGAATACTGGCTGGTACTCTGGGTGACCAATGGGAAATCAGGTGAATCATCTCTAGCATTTTGTGCTGTGTCAAGGCACTGGAATAGTGGAATAGGGTTCATTATTGGGCTAGTTTTGTTGTGGATAAGCTTATCTGTTTCATCATTCATATATTCTATTTCTTGTTCATTAAATGCTTTCTAGGCTATGAAGTCGTGCTTCTCAGAAATTAGTCTCACAGCTGGTGTCTCTCTCTTATATGGGCAAAAAAGGAAGATCTCTCTCCATTCCCTTGTGATGTCCTTCAGTCTCTCATGTTTCTGCTTGGCATACTTTGTGGTCCATTTCTCTTCTCTTGTCCATAACCTTTTCCTTTTTACACCTCTTTCTTCTTCTTTGGCAATGTAGTCTTCATTTGCTTCCCTAAGGGTACTTTGCTTGATGTTAATTTCATCCTCTGTAAGATATTTATGCGCCGTTAGAAAATATAGAAGAGGAAGAGCCATTGTTGTCCCAAGGCAATATGATGACTAAGCTGATTGATGCAGCATTGCTTGTATATATTAAGTTAAGGTGTATATATATCCATCTCATAATTGTAAGGTTAGTGAAAAATTCACTTAATTTAAAGCTAGCATTTTTGGGCTCTTGTGGCATCATTTTTTTGGGGTCTCTGCATGTCCTTCCTACTCATTTGTTGAATGCGGCACTTACAGGGTGTGGTCTTATAGAGTGCTCTCTTGCAATTCAGTTTGGTTGTCTAGATAGGATTGTTGCATTGTGCAGGTTGTGTGTTGTTGCAAGGTTTAGAAAGACCATAAATAGTGCCCCTTTTGTTTTTTATCTTAATTTTATGCAACTGAGGCATAAGGTAAGCCCACATCGAGTCAGCAACCCTGAGGTATGACCTAATAGGACCTCCAAGTCCGTAAGTTTTTAGTCTAGCTTAACTTGGGCTGTAGGTTAGACTGGCCCTTCAGATATGGTGGCCTTTTCCAAATTTCCAAAAAGGAGGACACTGCATATGTGGCTGTATATATATATATATATATATATATATATATATATATATATATATATATATATATAATATATATATATATTATTATATATATTACAGGGTGTCCCAAAAAGTGACCCCCCCTAAAAGAAATATTAACAACTTTTTTATTAAAGGTGTTAGAAGTAAATACTAAAAACTAAAATAACAAGTGAAGATGTAAGTTTTTGATACTGTATATGTAATTATTATCAAAAACATATCATTACTTTAAAATGTTAAAAAAATTCTACAAAATTTTCTCATAAAAGAAATCATTTATCATGAAGGGTGGCCTAGTCTAACCAAAGGCCTTGTGATGGCGAATCCTACAGACCAGACTAGACTAGCCTAATCATTCACTTGCTCGTTCCGGATCTAGTCTAATCACTCATTCGCTCATTCTAGCAAGTTGGCGGCCAAAAAAACATCTTATGATACAAACTGTACAGAATTTCACCCACCCTCAGATGACGACACCACAAGAAAAAGCTGAACTAGTCAGGTATGTTTACGAAAGTAAATCAATCATCACAGCACAAAGATGATTTCAAGTTAAACACAATAAACAGGCACCAGGAAAGAAGAGCATAAAAAGATGGGTGAAAACGTTTGAAGAGACTGGATTCGTCCTTAAGAGAAAGAGTTGTGGATGCCAGAGTAAGTCTCTAGAAAGGTCGCAAGCTGTTATGGAAGCATTTCACATGGATCCAAAAACGTCAAGAAGAAGAGTTTCAGTTGAGTTAAACATCCCACGATCGTCGGTTCAAAGAATCCTTCATAAAAATCTGAAATTAAAATGTTACAAAGTACAAGTGCATCATCAACTTTTTAAAGAAGATTACGCAGTAAGAATTGCTACTTGCCAGGAACTAATCGAGTTCATTGATTCAGACTCAAATTTCCTGAAAAATGTCATCTTCACTGACAAGGCAACGTTTCATACATCTGGAAAACTTAACCGCCACAATTGTAGAATTTGGGGACCAGAAAATCCACGTGAGACCTTTGAACATGAACGTGATTCGCCCAAAGTGAATGTTTGGTGTGGAATGTCAAGTTCTCGAATTTATGGTCCATATTTATTTGAAGAACGGACTGTTACAGGTGCCTCGTATTTAAAGATGTTAAAAGATTTCTTTGTGCCACTACTAAAAGAAACACCTGAATCATTTCAAACCATAATCTTTCAACAAGATGGAGCCCCGCCTCACTATGCTAGAGTCGTTCAAGAATTTCTAAACGAGACTTTCCCAAGATGATGGATTGGTAGAGGAGGACCAATGAAATGGCCTGCTCACTCCCCCAATTTAACACCTTTAGATTTTTATCTTTGGGGTTATGTTAAGTCTAAAGTTTACCATAACAAACCAAGAAACATTGTGGAATTGAAACAGTGTATTCAGGAAACTATCACATCCATCTCCCCATCTGTACTGGAGCGTGCCATTGAAGAATTTGAACGCAGAATTAGATTGGTTATAGTAAATGATGGAAAACATGTAGGTTTACTAGTGCATGGGAATAAAACTTACACCTTCGCTTGTTATTTTATTTTTTAGTATTTACTTCTAGCACCTTTAATAAAAAAGTTATTACTATTTCGTTTAGGGTCACTCTTTTTGGGACACCCTGTATATGTGTGTGTGTGTGTGTGATATATAATATATATATAAAACAAAGAAATGAATATTCACTTTTACTCTTGGGTAGACTGACTGTCTGACTCGTAGTCATGAAATTGAAAACAAATGTGGCTTATCAGCAGTGTTGCCAACTACATGCATAATAAAAACACGTTAACGGTTATTATGGCCTTCAGTACCCGCTATTTTAAGGGTACCTGAGATAATTTATATAATTCTTTTCAGCCAGACCCCAAAAAAGAGGACAAATTAACATCTGGCTCAAGGTGGCTCCGGATGGAGGACAGAGTGCTCAAAAGGCAGACTGTCTGGCCTAAAGCCAGATGTCTAGCCACCATACCTTCAGAGTTTGGCCATTCAGGGCTCAGCTGGGATTCTGAACTCAATAAAATAAAAAATAACATGAGGCTTGTGATTATAGCTTCTTGACAGAGGTGCTTTTCTTTTTTTCAGATAGGTTGGATCTGTTCCACTAGGATTACATTCTTCTGCTAGTGTGAATTCTTAAATGTTTCTTAAGAGCATTATTTTGTGCAGGGCTGGATTAAGACCTTTAGAGGCCCTAAGCACTGAAAAGATTATAATTCAAATAAAAACAATACTAAACCATAAAATAAATTTTTAACTTTCAAAATGAAACAAAACTTCCATGTATGCTGAAATTAAAATAGCTTCTTTCTAGATTTCCTGATTGCAAAATATAATTTCACTGAAGCTGACTCGACGAAGCATGTCTGCTTCTCTACACAGTAGGGAAAGTGAATCAAGTCTGTCCTGACACATTGTTGTTCTCTGAGGGTTTTTTATCCTTTCAGCTGAGAAAATGAGCATTCTACGGAGCAGTTCGTAATCATCAATGTTAGAAAAATATGTAGTGCGATATCTACATTTGGAAATACACATGGTATCCTGTCTTTCACTAGGGTGTCATGAAGATCATGTAACTGAATTTCATTTTTCCTGTTTCATTAAATTTGAGTGCATATAACAGTGGAACTGCCATAGTTCTCCACAGAGATTCATGTTCAAGTCATCAGGGTATGAGTCAACTAGCTTTTGGGAACCTTGTGAATATTGTTCGTCAGATAAGTCAAAATTATTTTGAAAAGAAAATCTACTTTATACAGGTGACCCTCTGTATACACAGTTTCAGCTATACACTGTTTTGGCATTGCTCCCCACCCCCCTCTATACACGGGAGGGATCTCGTCCATACACAGTTTCCCGAGCTGACACAGCTGTGTGTGGTGGCCTGTTGCTCTACCCCTCCCCTCCCTACCCGAATTATGGTGAGGATTCTATTACCAATTTTGCAAATTTACAAATTATACATTACATAAAGGAGGTTATCCAATATTTTAATTAATCATTATGTTAAATATATGCATCTCTAATGATTTTAACTTCTTTACAATGTATTTTTATACTTTATTAGTACTACAATTAAAAAAATAAATCACAACAAATAATCATAATAATTCACAATAAATAACACACTCAGCAGTAAACATCGTCCACAGCAACTCTACCCAATCTGCCTACCTTTATTTGTAAGTTAAACCATTTTTTCTTGTTACTGCAGTAATAATATTATGTGCAGTTAATATATAAATATACATGTATGTATAGTATGTGTTTTGGTGTTTCTGTACTTGTTTTAGTGATGATGAGGAAATATAGTTGGTCATAGGGAAAGGGGTTAGTTGGTCTAGGGATTGATTGTATTTTTTCCCATAAGGTGTCCTTGTATGCACGGTTTCCATTTACACAGGCATTTTCAGGAACCTCACCCCCATGTATACCAAGGGTCACCTGTACCTCTTTGTACACTTCACCCTCCTCTTCATATGGCTTTAAGTGTATCAATTAAAGCGTAGTAAGTTGATACGTGAAATTTGTCTCAAGGATTCAATGCTGTTTCTGGTGTACCACCATCACTTCCTTGTTTTTTTCCTGATTCACTTGCAGGACTGGGCTTCTTGTAGTCAGTATCAGGCAAGACATCATTTGATATACTTCAAATCTTTCAAAATCATTCCTCAAAAAGTGTAAGTGGTCTGCTAATGATTTTCTCATTTTTTTTTGGTGCCCCTGCCTTCCTGGTGCCTAAGCACATGCTTAGTCTGCCTGTTGGCTAAGCCAGGCCTGACTGTTGTAATGCACTGTAGGAACAAGTGTCACATTTAAAAAGCTTTCATTTTGGTTCATACTCTATTTTACTTTTTACAGCTGGAAATGGGGCTTCCACCCGAAGCCAAACACTTTAGCTATGTCTGAACTTGTCCTAGTGTTCATTTAAGGAGGGTGACTGTTCCTTTTAATGGCCCTGTTTGGATTTCTATGGCCTGGGGCTGTCCTGGGATTGAATTCAGGTAAGTTGATAGGTTGTTCTTCATCATACCTGTTGCCCCAACTATAATAGGGAGAATGGCAGCTTCTTTCAATCTCCAGTTTCTCTGTGTCATAGATGAGCACATGGTATTTGGTAATTTCCTCCCTTTCCACTCCATTAAGGCCATAGTCATTTGGGGCACTGACCTCAATAAGTGAGGCACTCCTTTCCCTCTTGTCCCACACTACTATGTCTAGTTTTACTGCAGAGTTGTCTATAAAAGTGGCTGTTGAAATTACTTTATCATAGTATATAGTATAATGGTTATTTCCAGTGACTGATGCAGGTGTGTGGTCCCATACATTTTTACTGCATTCTAGTTCTAATGCTATCATGATCTTCCAGTGGATATATTTGCAAATTTTATTGTGTCTGGCTGTATAGTACCCATCTGCCAGGAGCACCCTACAGCCTGATGTTAGATGGCCAACACTTTCCACCTCAACATGACAGAATCTACACCTATCATTATTACTTATTCTAGCCATTTTTTTAAAAGCATTTGTCAGGAGTGCAAGATCTTGGGCACCCATTATTAGTCACTCTCCGTCATATTGCAGAACTCCTCTCCTTAACCATTCCAATGATCCTTCTTTGTTGATATAATCCTTCTGTAATTCCTGTTAATATTTTCCAGCTCTTTGATGTTGTTCCCATTCTTCTGCATGCTTGGCCTGTTGTTCCTAGACAAATCTTTTGCAACTTTTCCTAGCTATTAAGGTGGCTGGTACTCTTTCAGTTTCTACTTCTTCTGTCATATTATTGCCTCCAAAGTGCTAGGGTAGTTTGGTTATGGAAGTATGTTGCGTTACCCTTGTGTTGTGGTGTTCACGGACCAGAGCATAACTATCTGATGCATTGTAGGAACAAATGCCACATTTAAAAGGCTTTTCACTTTTTTGGTTTATACTCCTTTTAGTATTTTGAATAGCTGTAAGTGGGGCTTCCACCCAAAGCCAAACACTTCAACTATATCTGAACTTGGCTTAGCGTTGATTTGCTGCTAGGATTACGTTCTTTTCACCAGTGTGAATTTTTAAATGTCTTTTAAGCTGTGAAATATTTGATGCACTGTAGGAACAAGTGTCACATTTAAAAGGCTTTTCACCAGTGTGAATTCTTAAATGTCTCTTAAAAGCAGAACTGTCTGATGCACTATAGGAACAAGTGCAACATTTAAAAGGCTTTTCACCAGTGTGAGTTCTTAAATGTCTTTTAAGATGTGATATCTGTGAAGCACTGTAGGAACAAATGCCACATTTAAAAGGCTTTTCACCAGTGTGAATTCTCAAATGTCTTTTAAGATATGAAATATTTGATGCACTGTAGGAACAAGTGCCACATTTAAAAGGCATTTCACCAGTGTGAATTCTTAAATGTGCCTTAAGACTCCCAATGACTGATGCACTGTAGGAACAAGTGTCACATTTAAAAGGCTTTTCACTAGTGTGAGTTCTTAAATGTCTCTTAAGAGCAGAACTATCTGATGCACTGAAGGAACAAGTGCAACATTTAAAAGGCTTTTCACTAGTGTGAGTTCTTGAATGTCTCTTAAGAGCAGAACTATTTGATGCACTGTAGGAACAAGTGCAACATTTAAAAGGCTTTTCACCAGTGTGAATTCTCAAATGTCTTTTAAGATGTGAAATATTTGATGCATTGTAGGAACAAGTGCCACATTTAAAAGGCTTTTCACCAGTGTGAATTCTTAAATGTCTCTTAAGAGCAGAACTTGTGATGCGCTGTAGGAACAAGTGCCACATTTAAAAGGCTTTTCACCAGTGTGAATTCTTAAATGTGCCTTAAGACTCCCAATGACTGATGCACTGTAGGAACAAGTGCCACATTTAAAAGGCTTTTCACCAGTGTGAATTCTTAAATGTCTCTTAAGAGCAGAACTTTGTGATGCGCTGTAGGAACAAGTGCCACATTTAAAAGGCTTTTCACCAGTGTGAATTCTTAAATGAATTTTAAGTTTGTAACACATCTTGGTTTGATAAGAACAAAATGAACATTGATACTCTTCCTCTCTCTCTCTCGTATTAATATATTCTTTGCTCATGAAGTCAGCTGCAGTCATTTTCTGTATGTCTGATATTCTTTTTGAATTATTGCTACCTATCTGGAAAACAATAATGACCTCATTCAACATGTCTTATAACACTCATTAGCACATTGAATTGAAATTATTCATATATCATAATAATAATAATAATTATGCTTATCAACTAAAAACTATCAAACTTTTAACTACTTTTACTTTATATTTTAAGTTTTACTTAGAATTATGACTGAGAATTTCATTATAAATTTTTAGTTTGACCTACAATGAATTTTCACTGATCAACAATGGTGACTTCTAAATTTGACTTGAATTTTACTTCCAATATTAATTTTTGAGTTAGAATTAAGTTAGAGTTAACTCTGAATTTCAACCTTGACTTTACCCAAATCTGAAGTTTATTCTACTTACAAGTTAAACAGTGAGGGTAATTTCTGTTAGAGAAAAGCTTCCCAACACAAAAACAAAGTTCAAATTCATAAATAAAAAGTCAAAGCCAAAGTATCAAAACTTTGTCTGGATGGATTACTCAATTGAATCTTATCTGTCTACATTTTAACCTGACCTAAAATTTTGCTTTGAAAAATTGAATTAAGTTTAAATTCTGAGATTTGTTTATAGTTCAATTTTGTCTTTGACTAACTTTAAATGATGAAATTAAAATTGAATTTTGAATTTTACTTTGAATTCTGAGTAACTGAATGAATTAGTTTAACTTTCATTTCCATTTTGCTCTTTGAATTTAAATTTATTCAGATTGACAGTTAAGACTGAAGTCAGTCAAAGTCAATGATAAAATTCAAACTTAAAGATGAATAATAAAAGCTTCAAATGAAGTGTGACAATTGTGGCTTACATAAACAAAGTTTCTACTTCCTACCCCTAAAAGGAAATGTTAAATGAAAAATACATCTTAATTTTTTGAAATTAGAAAAAAAATTATATTTCAAGGAAATGCCCTTAAGGGTAAATGTCTTACATCATTGCATAAATTGAGATAGTTCACACAGGAAAAGGAAAGCAAGAGCAGCAACATTTCACTTCCATCACTGGGGCACTCTCAAGCTCAAAAATGCTCCTGTGATTAAAGCAAAATGTCAATACTCCTGCTTTCCTTTTCCTGCATGAAATATCAACAATGAACTAAAACCATGGATTTCACTGGATTACACAAATTATTTGAAAATTAATTTCCCCTTTTTCATTGGGCTGTGCACAATTTGAGAAGATTGTAGACACCAGTTGATCAGGGAAGTACGCCAGAGGACATTGGACAGGGGATAGGCAGCAGTGGAACTATCATTTCTCCTGTCTTGGCCTCCTTAACTTATTTTCTGCCATGTCTTATCTACCCTGTAAGCAGTCCAGCATACTCTCAAGCACACACTTCTCTCCCTAATCTTCACTATACAGTACAGTATATACATGCATCTCACACATGACAATCTTTTAAAAAAATGAAAAATGGCAACTACTTCAAGAGCTTTAGCATCCTCTGGGGAAGGGACCATAAATGTCCCCACTTCTGACTCTCCTGCTGCAGATACCAGATTCACTTTTCATAAACTTCTGCAACATTTGACACCTTTACTCAAACTTTCACTCTGTTGACCACTACCTCCCCTCCTCTCTCAGTAAAACTCGGGTGTCTGGGACAACTCACAGCAACCCCTTTCTGTACCATCTTACTTTCTCTAAACTCAATTTCAGTTAAAAGGTGGATGTTGTGTAATGTGTATAGGTACACAATGACCTAACTTGTTCTCATATTCCCAACTTCAATCCTCCAATTTCTACACTCTCTGGCTAAAAATTACATGCTAATTTCAAACTAAATACATCTGTACTGTCTACCTTCCTCCCAGTTCTACTATCCAAAATCCTTTGACTACACTTCCAAAGTGGAATATATTCTATCCCACCCTCCTTTTACTAAAATCTCCATTTAGTATTCACCAACCAACATGGCTGTCTCTCTCATTTTACAAACACTCCTGGTGAACTAGCTTACAACGTCTCTATCGTGGAATGACCAAGAGCAGAGTGTAAGCACCCTACTTGTATCCCCGGATTGCCTTGGAGATAGGCCCCAACATTCTGGGTTTATTTCTGACATCTCATCCTCCTTAGTCTGTCAAACTTTTTTCTCTGTTCAGCTCCTCCAACCACAATCTTATATCTGTTCCCTGTCTTATCACTCCAATTAGCCTTTGGATCTCCGAGAGGAGCTACCTTCAGCACTTTGGTGCCATTGATTGGGAGGCCCTAGTCTTTTTCACAAAGAATGATCACTGCTTCCAAGGCAGAGGCCCTCCAAGTTTGCTGATTGCATCACAGAGGTGATATCTCAGGCATGAAGGCATACATTCCATATTCTATTCTACAACTAATGCAAAAAAAATCTTGGTTTGACTTTAGTTTTAATGCTATCCACAACAGAGAGGAGGCTTTCAGAAGATACTGTCACCACCAAACTTGACTCTCACTTAGCTTACATTTCTGTCTGGAATTGTGCAAAATCTGTTCAACTCGCCAAAAATTCCTTCATCAGACAAAAATGTGAAAACTCACCCAATTCTAATTCTTCTTGCTCTTTCTGGCATTTAGCAAAGAACCTCTTCTGCTGGAAGTTCACTTTCATTCAGCCTGTCCCAAGCAAAGGTGACCACTCTCAACCCTCTAACCATCACCCAATTGCTTTGATTTCTTGCCATTCTGAAGTTTTTGAATCTATCCTTAAAAGGAAGATTCTTGGACACCTCCCAATCTTCTTTCAGATTACACCAGTACACATTTGAAAACTTGTCGACCAATTTTTACAAACTAGTTAGTGATTCTATATAATTTGAGTGCGCTGATCTCAAAAATATAGTTAGTTTTTCCCTATCACGTATGATTTTCTTACTACAGGGTGTGTCATAAATCCCCCATTTATCCCCAAATGTGAACCATCTTATCGAGACCAACATTGGATTGCACATGCTAAACCATAAATTTTGTTGTTATAGACGACAGTAACACTTACATAATAATGTAGGGTAAATATATATACAAAGTGTCCCACAAAAAAGGAAACCGAACTTTAAATGACTATAACTAAATAAGTATTCGATCTTTTTCTGCTTTGTAAATGAGATTTTACTCGCCAATCATATTTCTATAAATGGTCAAATTTTTATTGGATTGGTTTAAAAAATGCTTGAACAGCATTGCTTTGAGTGAAGGAAACCAAAATGGGGTCTGCGCCAAAAAACTGAATCTATGGAATGGCATAACATACCATATTGTTGTACGGTGAATAAAACATTTTTTGAATCAAACTTTTAATCTATTAAAAACCCAATAATAATCCATTAATCATAATAACAAAAAAAATTCCTACATACCAGTACCCTCTACATGCCCTCCATTCCTTTCCATGCAAAGATTAGCTTTGGTTCTCATTGCTTGCACTACTTTTTTGATTAATTGTTGATTTGCTTTCAACAAGTTGACTTCAAATGTGATTCGTTCCCGTAGCTGATTCAAATCTGCAGGAGGCGTTGAGTAAACTTTACTCTTAAGGTGTCCCCACAGGAAGAAATCACAGGGCATCAAGTCTGGAGATCTAGGAGGCCACTCAAGAGCATGATGAAGCGCAATAATACGTCTGTTGAATACTTCTACTAGTCTATCTCTCATAGCAATTAGCCTATGCGCTGGAGCTCCATCTTGAATCCACCAAACTCGATTGAATCTGTTACGATAATTATCGCGAATTTCTGGAAGTATTTGTTCATTAATCATAGTAAGGTAGAGGGCACCAGTTAGATTATTATCATAAAATAAAGGGCCAATTAGAGTGCCATTTCCACACATTCCGATCCATAGAGACACCTTCTCCTTGCATATGGTGCGGTCAAAGTTAAACTCTGGAGGATTGTGCAGTGGAGCATACTGCCGGACATTATGATTATTGACTCTTCCATCCATGAAAAATGCTGCCTCGTCACCAATCACTATGTTGTCCAAAAAATGATCTGGTTTATGGAGGAGCCATTGTACGAATCTTCTTCGGCGGGGAAAGTCAGTCTCCAAGAGCTGATGGCGAATATGCATTTTGTATGGATGCCATTTAAGATCAAGGTGCACAATACGATTGAATGATGATTTTGTTAGTTGCATCGCATTCTTCCTAGCTGATACATGTGGGTTTTCTAGAAGCAGTTCGCGAACATTTTCAATATTTACTTCTGTTCTTACTGTTTTGTGACATCCTGAACGACCTTTGTTCAAATTTAAACTTGTCCCTTCTCTCTTGTACTTTTGAATATTTTTCCAAATGGTGGATTTGGTAGGAGAAGGTCTATCAGGGAAACGTTCCTGAAATGCATCCTGTACTTGTTGAAAGCTACCACTCTTCATCCAACTTGTGACAATAAATATTCGTTGTTCTTTTGATAACTGCATGTTGAGGGTACGATTGCTGCAGAAAAGTCAAGTTTACTGTTTAACCAGCTCGATTGACTAATCAGAAAGAAGCAAGCGCTCAGCTGTTTCTTCAAATGTAAACAATGATAGCCTAGGGCCTAGGCTATGCTGGGACCGTAAGGCCGAAAATGACCGACTTTCTTCACGCAAAAAAATAATACTGTAGGGCCTATTAGCCTAGCTATTTTTTGTCATTCCATAGATTGTTTTTTGGCACAGACCCCATTTTGGTTTCCTTCACTCAAAGCAATGCTGTTCAAGCATTTTTTAAACCAATCCAATAAAAATTTGACCATTTATAGAAATATGATTGGCGAGTAAAATCTCATTTACAAAGCAGAAAAAGATCGAATACTTATTTATTTATAGTCATTTAAAGTTCAGTTTCCTTTTTTGTGGGACACCCGGTATAACAACCAGTCCCATTCCCAGCAAAATACTCTCTCCCCTCCCATCAATGGGTGGTTAACATTTGGGGACAGATGAGGTATTACAACACCCCTTGTAGCACGAAATCTTTAGGTGATAGAGTAAAACCTAATTAAAGCAGAATTAAATAGCTCCTAGCTCTTGGACAAGCATATTGCTTGTTTATGAAAGAATAAAAAAATAACTGAAAGAAACAAAATATATTTACCTTCTTTACTTGCAATATTTCAGGACTTATTCCAAAGACTTAAGACTACGAAGGTAGATCTGACTAATGAGACTAAACCAGTGCTTCTTTGATGTTTTATTATGCTGTGCGTTAGGCTGATCTCGTTGCAGACACCAGCAGTAATCCACCATCATATTTGTATGCCATCTTCCTTGATATCTTCTTTCCATGGTTTTGATGTCCTGGTGAAATCGTTCCCTTTGCTCCTCACTGACATCTCCGATATTTTGGGAAAACGGTCAAGATGCGAAATAAGAAGTCAACTTTCAGGCTCGTGTTGCAGCCTAAGGCGCAAAACTTTTTAAGCATATTTTCCACGTCTTTCATAATTTGGCTTTTGTAGTTTCCCAAGAAGTTTTCAACATCTTTGAAACCAAGCCATGCTTCTTTTTCTTTATTGGTCATTGTGTTCAGGAAATGATCATCTGTCAATAACTTTCTAATCTGAGGACCTATAAAAACACCTTCCTTTATTTTCTCATAGCTAATCTTTGGATATTCTGAACAAATGTACCGTATTTTCCGGCATATAAGACGCACTTTTTTTCAAAAAAGGTCCCTCCACAATGAATAAAACTTTTTGCTTTCCCCATTTAATCATGTTTTAAAATGTAATGAAATAAATTCGTAATAAGTTTTTTTGTTTCTCCCATTTAATCATGTTTTAAAATGTAATGAAATAAATGTATAATAATTTTTTTTCGAAAATATGCCTGCCAAAATTGGGGTGCATCTTATATGCCGGAAAATACGGTACTTGAAACACTCACCTTCTCTATTCAACGCTTTGACATACTGCTTCATCAAGCCTAACTTAATGTGCAAGGGTGGTAGGAGGATTTTATTTGGTTCAACTAGATGTTCATGTAAAATGTTCTTTGATCCTGGGGTAAGATTCTCTCTAGGAGGCCAAGTTTTCCTCTTCCAGTGCTGGTCACGTGCTCGACTATCCCATTCGCAGATGAAACATGGCATCTTAGTGTATCCTGATTGCTGCCCAAGTAACATGCAAAGGACTTTGAGATCCCCACACAATATCCATCTGTGATTTTGATACTGAATTTTTTCCAGAAGCAGTTTCATGTTATCATGGGTCTCTTTTAAATGAATAGAATGGGCCACTGGGATTGATGCATATTTGTTACCATTGTGCAGTAACACTCCTTTTAGACTGGTTTCAGAGGAATCTATAAACAACCTCCAGTCACTGGTTTGGTATTCGATGTCTAGCTTGCACACTAATCCTGTGATGTCCTTGCAAAATACCAAGGGACCATCTTCTTCAGAAAAAGGCACGAAGTCTTTCTCATGATTTCTGTACCAAGCGAAGTATGTGTCGGATGCCAATAAATTGTTCTCCTGCAATCTAGACCCCAAAAGTTCTGCAGAGTCCTTAGGCAGATTCAAATCCCTGACTAAGTCATTTAGTTCGGCTTGGGTTAATGGTTTAGGAGGATCTCGGTCAGCTGTTGGCTGTTCATAAACATCATCATTGTCTGGATTTGGAGCTGAATCAGAATCTGAATTGTATTGATCCAGACTCTCAGGTGGATGGGGAATAGGAACTTCTGGACCATGGGGTACCAGCCTTATTGCAGATGGAAGACTTGGGTATTGAAGGCTCTCTTTATTCTTTGCATTATAACCTTTAACATTGCAAGAACAGAAGTAGCAGTTGTCGGTATGGTTTCTAGGCTCGCGCCATACCATAGGAATCCCAAATGGCAAACTTTTCTTTTTACCTTTGCTCCAATTCCTTAGTGCCGCAACACACGTAAGACAAACCTTGTGTGGAGCCCAACTTTTGTCTTGATCTCCTAATTTAATTCCAAAATAAGCATGATAAGCTCTCTTAATGAAGGTTGTTACATTTGTCCTTTGTTTTACAACAACATACTGACCACAAATATAACAAAATATGTCTGGACTATGGGTACATCCTCTAGAAGCCATTATTAAAATTTTTAAGACGTAATGTTAGAATTATCTATCTGAAAAATATGAAAAAATGAAATTAATTAAAGAAAAAGGTAAAAATTACAAAACGCCCCAAAATTGTTTTGCTAATAACTTAAAACTGTGGGTGATAGAAAAAAATGGTAGCATTTTTTAATTCAATGCAGCAAACTGCTTCAGAATCACAACTCAAAATAAAGAAATCGATTTTCATGCAGACCAGTGTTATCAGTGTGGGTTCTGCAAGGGATTTTCTACTGTTGATCTATTTGCACATCTCTTTGACTCTTAGTCATCTTCCTTTCAGGATTTTGATGAAACTTTTGCTATTGCACTACACATCAAAAGGTTCTGACAGTCTGGTACAAATCTTTAATTTTCAAACTGCCAACCAACCTTCAGTTTCTATCCTTCTATCTGTGCCTTCCTCTCTAATTTCCTTTCTGGCTGATCTATAAGCTGCAGTTGTAGATGGTCACTGTTCTCTTAAAGCTATTAAGTAGTGTTCCTCAGGGTTCCATCATGTCACCCACTCTTTTCCTTTTATTTATCAATGGTCTATTAAGTCACACCTCCTGCCCTATCCACATATGCCAATTATTCTTCTCTTCACTTTTTTACCCACTTTGCAAAGCATCCCTCTCACAGTCACTTCATGTACGATGGCTATGTTACACCTGACCCCTGATCTTTCTGCCATCTCTGATTGGGCAGAGAAAGCCTTGAAGCTCTCAATGCCTCAAAAATTCCATTCCTCCATCTGTCTATTCATTATAATCTTCCACACAACTGTCCCCTTACCATCAACAATACATAACTCAATCCTTCCTCTTAACATATCCTTTTCTCATTATCTTTCCTGGAACAATCACATATACTCCTTTTTCAAAATAGCTTCTAAGAGGTTAGGTGTGCTGTAGCTCTCTCTCTCTCTCTCTCTCTCTCTCTCTCTCTCTCTTCTCTCTCTCTCTCTCTCTCTCTCTCTCTCACCGAAATGGTTTAACAACAAAATTAGGAGGGCTATTACGGGAAGAAATAGAGCCTACAAACTACTTAAGTCGCATTTCAACCACACTAATTCAGAAAACTATATAAACCTACGTAGGAGGGTTAAGTCCTTAATTAGATTAGCCAAACATGATGAAGAAGCTAGAGTTGCCTCACTCTGTAAAGTTAACCCTAAAGAATTTTTTGCCCATGTTAATAGCAGAAAGCCAATTAAAAATTCTGTAGGCCCCTTAAAAGATAGAAATGGCATACTGAAATTCGGTGATAAAGATATAGCTAATATGTTAAACGAGTTCTTCATTACAGTCTTCACGGAGGAAGACACAATAGAAGTGCCAAATCCTCGGATTACATATGACGATGACCATCCCGTAGAGACCATAAGTTTTACGAGAAATGAGGTACAGCAATTAATTGATAAGATGAACAAATACAAATCACCTGGCCCTGACTTATTTCTTCCAAGGGTATTAAAAGAGGTTAGCCACAATGTTGTTGACGACTTAGTAGCCATATTCAAACAATCAATCGAGTTAGGAAAGTTCCAACTGACTGGAAGTTAGCAAATGTAACACCAATCTTTAAAAAGGGTGACAGGGAAAATCCTTGTAATTACAGCCCAATCAGTTTAACATCAGTTGTCAGCAAACTGTTGGAATCCATCATTACAAAACGTATTGTGTATCACCTTGAATCTAACAATCTAATTTTTTATTCTCAACATGGATTTAGGCGACATAGATCCTGTCTCACAAACCTGTTAGAGTTTTTCCATAATATGCATACACTGTACGATGCAAGTAGGGCAATAGATATAGTGTATCTCAACTTTCAGAAAGCCTTTGACAAAGTCCCTCACGCTAGATTGATGGCTAAAGCCAAAGGACTAGGAATCACCGGGCTCGTTTCCAACTGGATTGAGGATTGGTTAAAAAGATAGAAAGCAGAGAGTGGTAATAAATGGAGTGGCTTTGGGGTGGGCACCCGTCACCAGTGGTGTCCCACAGGGTTCTGTTCCATTCATCTATATTAACGATATAGATGTTGGGCTTCTAAGTGCAATCTCCAAATTTGCAGATGATACGAAATTAGGAAGTAGTGTAGGTACTGAGGAGGGCGTAAGAACACTTCAGAACGATCTTGACAGGTTGGGCGAATGGTCTGCTACTTGGCAGATGCCATTTAACTTGGACAAATGTAAGGTAATGCACATAGGTTATAAAAACCTGAAGACTGATTACTCTCTCTTGGGAAGGAACTTGACTGAGACTGATCTAGAGAAAGACAGGAATCTATATCAGCAACGATCTGAAACCGTCAAAACACTGTGCAGAAGTCGAAAAGAGGGTCTTAAAATTATTAGGTTATATTAAAAGACAGTTCCAGTTTTGGAACAAGGAGACTGTAATGTCTCTCTATAATTCTCTAGTCAGACCTCAACTGGAATACTGTGTGCAGTTTTGGTCTCCATCCCTCAGGAAGGATATAGAAAGGTTAGAAAGAGTACAAGCAAGGGCTACAAAATTGATCCCTTCAATGAGAATGCAAAGCTACCAATGGAGAGTGGAGTGCCTAAATCTGTTTAGCTTAGAGACGAGGAGGTTGCGGGGTCAGCTTATTCAAGTCTTCAAGATGCTGAAAGGAATAGACAGGGTAGATTACAGAAACTTATTCTCACTTAATGCCAATCCGACAAGAAATAATGGGTTTAAACTGGAACTAAAGACATTTAGGACCTCTGTCTGCAGAAATTTCTTTTCCTATAAAATAGTTAATATCTGGAACCAACTTCCCTCAGAGGTTGTTTCCAGTCAAAGTGTAAATGTGTTTAAAGATAGGCTAGACAAAGTACTGAATACTCTCATAGTTTAAGATTAAAACATAAGAAAACTCTGCAGGAGTTTGCTTGCACGGTGTCTCTGTGAGCAAGCTAAATATAGAGCTATTTATATATTCTCCACTTTCCTGTAAAATTTCCTTGGCTACTTTTCCAGGGTCAAGGTATTTTCTTCAACCTTTTTCCATACCTGCCTCTGGCAGGGAGGGAGCGGAGGGTGGGGAGAGAGCCTTCTACTTTTCTATCCAGTTTTCTACTACTGCTAGGGTAGTTGAAAGAAAAATAAACCCTCTTGTCCTTCTAACTCTCTAACTCTCTCTCTCATGTGTGGCTCACCCACACAGCCCTACTTGACTGGGTGGAGTCAAAAGGCTTTACATCTCATCAATTCCCTGCCTCTTCCTGACTGTCTTCAATCTCTCTCTCTTTGCCACAATGTTGCCTCACTCTCTCTTTATTATCACTAAATTATAACAGACACTGCTCTTCTGAACTCTCTAACTGCTGCCTCCTTTAAGGAGAGCATGCAGCACCAGACTTTCTACACACACTCATTCCTTTTTTGTCCAACTCTCTAACACATGGGTTGATCAATATTTTCAACTGGTCAACTTTGGAGCAAGTCTTCCTCGATCCATCTTTCCCTCTATTTAGGACCTACAATTTTTTAAGCAGTGCAAAAAACCTGGACCTTAATTTTGGCTCTCTTCTTTTTCTTTGGGTGGGTAGGGGGGGGAGGACTTTCTTGTGGGCATTCACCCTTCACACCTTGTTCCTGCATAAAAAAAATATTTGAACCTGAGACCAGACACACTCAAACCAATTGCACATACAGGTTGTAAGGTATGGATACTATTGCAAAATTAGGAATCCAACATTACATGATGAGTGTGTTAGGATTGTACCCTTTATGGTACATTGAGTAAGGGCATGATCTGTATTTACTCATACATCTCACAAACTGCTTCCATTCCCCCCTTTCCTGTTGACCCTTATGGCACATTTATATCAATTACACATGGATTCACAAAGTTACTGATTATATCCTTATTACTCTACACCTTTCATAGTTCTATCCTTAATCATATTTCCAACAGGGTACATATTTTTCCCAAAGGTACAGATTTTCCCAAATGGTAATTTCAGAAGGTATTTTCTTCCCTGGACTAGGTGTCATGAATTTACCAATCTCCTTCCCCCTTCCTTTTCTTTCCATTCTCTTCTCTTTTCCATTTCCTTTGCCTCCCTACTATTTCCCACAGGTATATTTTCTTCCTCACTTCCAAAAAATTGTACATTTTTCCCTCAATGAATATCAGCCCAAAGTGAAAAACATAATACCCCTGATTTCCAGATGGCCATAACATTGCCAACATATTTATTTCTGTTCACACATCCAATGACTTTTCACTCCATAACTTTCCTGAACATCCCCACTTCCATTTTAGATCAATCACACTCCTCAAATTATTTATATTAACTGCTTTCATGCTAAACAAGCACCTGAAACCCATACAATAATGTTATGACTTGCATACCTTTATGCAAGCTTCTCAGGGCCTAAATCAGTAATGTCCATACTTTCCTAAGTTTATTCTCTGATTCATCTATACGATTATTAGGAGCTATTCAAAAATAGGGACCCCAGCCTTTTTTAGTTAGCTTTATAAGGCTAACTAACAAAAATATCATGACCTAACCTAACCAATCATCAAGGGCATACAGTTAACTTAATGATTGGTTAGGTTAGGTCATGATATTTTCGTTAGTTAGCCTTATAAGCCTAACTAAAGAAGGCTGGAGTCCCTATTCTTCAATAGCTCCGATTATTACTATACAAATAATGCAACAGCTGGTACTCATTATCTTCTAAACTCTTCTCACAGAAGAAAGTACCCTATCCACATACACATTAAATAGCATGGTAACATCACAAACTCCTGTTTACTTCAACATTAATACAGAATCAGTAACTTATAATCAGTTACTTTAAATATCATACAAAAATATTATTTAAAAAAAAAATGCTCACTGCATTTACAACTTCATATGACCACCATACAGCCTTAGCACTTGTCACAAAGCAAGTTTATTCACTTAATTACATGTTTCCTCCAACTCCAGAATTCTCTATACGCTTATCATCCAATTATTTAGTTTTGTAATTAGCTGCTTCATAGCAAAAATGTGAGCTAATGATCTAGTTTTCCTCAAACTACCTTGTTCATGATAGATGTAGATGTTAAACTACAGAAAATAAATTACAAACTGTAACCAAACTCAGCAGCACAAGACAATCAATTAAAACAGTGAATGGACTGACTTCATGATCTTACAGAACTGTGCATTTATGAAATCTTCAGTAGTAGTCCACCCCTATTGTCAATGGAGGTCTGGCGCTAGTGTCTCCGAGTAGCTGATACAATGAGCAAACCAACCATTCCCAAATTGCCTGACTTTTAGCAACTTTCTCCGACTCATTCTAATAAATCAGAAAGTCAGAATGGTGTCCTCATCTCTCCTTTTAGCCATTCCCATTCCTCCATTAAATTTATAATGATTTTATTTGAAGTTTTGTTTATTTACTTTTTCAAATATACCTTTACAACAATACTGGACAGTACTTTAAAAAATTTACTGAACTAATAAATCACACTGCAGTCTACATACTATAAAAATAATAATAACCGCAAAATGGGGTAACTTGGCACTTATCAGTTTAAGGTAAATTTCATATAAAAGTATGAATTTTTCCCATAAAGTGTCAGTACCTGCAATGTATGGAAAGTATAATAATGAAATTTACCTTGAACTGATTAGGACCCAGTTGCCCCATTTTACAGTAACAATAACAGAAGTCCAAGCACATTGTTACAGCAGCTTACTCTTCTTCTTTGGTACAGTTGTATAAAAATATATTGATACTAAAAACTTTTACAATTACTGAATAAAGCTCACTTATGAGGCATAGAGCTCACAACTTCATACTGAAATAATCAGTAGTAGTTTTAATGTCACATTTTGTAGCACAATTTCTCACTGTCATTATCATTTCCCATTCAATTTATCACATTGGACCATCCCCAAATCTCTTAAAAATTAGCTGCAATAAAAAACAAATTCAAGGGCATTTCAACTTAAATGATTTATAAATCCTTCCATTTTGAAGCATGAACAACTAAATAAAGATTGTTACAGCTTCCTTAGAGGCAATGACCTAATTAGTTTTTGCATCAAAATGTTTAATTTTTCATAATGACAATGTCAATATTTTCATTTCATTACTGCCACAATTCTTAATTCACTTAAGGAATATTCTTAAAATTTAATTTCTTCTGATTCAAAAATATTTTGATGCATTTGCCAGTTCAACAATTTATACTATTTTGATATCAGACAAATAGACCCACATTTATTCACATTCATGTGTAATTTTTCTTCACAGATAAAAATGGATAAGTGGCCTATTTATCAGCAAGACATGTAATTTTTTTTTCCCTTCTTTAATTTATTGCTGATTCATACCTAGTGAAAGTGGTACATATCTCGGCAAGTCAGTGGGTTGTGTGTCACTGAGTTGGAAATGGTAGAGTAGGGAGGTGATTAAGGTTCAGTTGCTGGATAGTGGGTAGGAGGGGTATGGTCTTAGATATGATGAAGCAGATGGGAATGAGTGAGGAAAAGGAAAATCACTTTTGCTGAATAATGGGGGCCTTTGGCGAGTATGGAAATTTTGGACAAGAGAGGGAAACACCTGTGATGAAGAGCATACAGCTTTGGGCATTCAACCAGGAGATGTATGACAGTAATTGGGGTATGGCAGAGTGGGGCTAGCAATTTAGTCATAAGGTGACCATGTGTAATGCATGCATGTCCTAGGTGGAGACGAGGTAGAATCATTTCTTTATGGTGGGACTGGTGGAATGAGGAGGCCCAGGATCCTGATTGCAGTTTGATCTTGTGGAGTTTGTTTTGTGTGGCCTGGTCCCACTCCCATTGCCAGATGGAGCAGAGTGTCGGGAAGAAGTCAGAGAAAGGAAGGGGCAGGGGGAGGCTGGCAGTAAGCAGGTCATCTTTGCCATGCAGTCCGCCACGTCATTACCAGGGAGAGAATTGCACTTTGGGAATCTGAATAAATGACAAAGAAGCTGGCAGAGTGGGTGTGCACAATGTTGAGGGCCTCCATAATCATGAAGAGTTCTGCTGAGAAAACTGAGGCCTTGCGGGGCAGGCTGATGCCTCGAGAAAGCAGCTGGGTCAGTAACACTGCTGAGGCAGCCATACCAGCCTCCAAGCAGGAACCATCTATATAAATGGGACTGTGTCCGGGTGTTGGGTTGCGTGTTCTTAGAAGAGTGACCTATATACCATAATGGTCATGGTAGTCTTTGGTAGGGCACAAATGTCCCTGCAAAACTAGATAGGGGTGAGGAGCCATGGAGGGTAGATGCTGTATGAGGTGGGGATAGCTGAAGGGGTGGGCATATTGGAAAAGTCAAGGAAAGCTCTGACTGCTTCAGTGAAGTACCAGCTCTGTCCCTGGGGTGGGAGTTCAGAAATCACTGTGCATAGAAGCAAAGAGGGTAGTCTCTGTGCATGGATTATGTCCTCATGAGGAGCAGACCCCATAGGAGGGTGAGAGGGAGGTAATTGCAATCCACTTGGAGGCTGAAGGCCGGGAAAGAGCGCAAGGCACCAGTGGTTGCTGGAATAAATTATCGCCTTAAATTTGTTTAATTTATTTCTAATACTATGCCCATTACAAAAAAAAGATGTTTAAGTTATTTTTTACCACGGGCCAGCATTTTAAACTATTTTTCACATCGGGCCCGAGTTCCCCGGACCCACAACGTTTAAAGAAGGCCTCGACCTCAACAGCTTTTGCACATTTTCATCTATTAACCTACCTAGACTAGCATTACCTATTTCATTAAAATGCACCCCATCTTTTATAAAAAGGCTAGGATCACTGAATTCGGACCACTGCTTTACAAAGGGTACATTTTCCTCAGCACAAATCTCTCCTAATTTATTATTCAAAAATATTGTTTTTGACGTAATCCTAAGACACATCCCATGCCTAGGGGTAATACCTAGAACTAAAGACCTATCTGACCTCCCCTTCAGGGACCTAATTAACCCCCTATATATCTCCAAAAGGTCAGGCACTCGTATCGGGCCTATATGAGTCATTGCCCCCTACCATCATCACCAACATCAAGTGATGGGAGGCAACGTCAATCCTATCCACTTCGTCTCTAACTCTATCAACCCTGGCCACTGGGAGACAGACCACCCTCCTCTTGGTTGGATGCCATTCAACAAACTCTTTGTTCATGTGGCGCACTAAAGAGTCTCCAATTAAAATAGTTTCCCCAACATTCACATCCCTTTCTAAATGGGTGAAAGGGTTTGAAACCTCGATAGGGGGGAGATTCCTATCACCTAACGTACGCAGCCTAGCTCCACCCTTAACTTCTCTAAATCCTTCCCCATCTACTACTCGGACCAACCTTAACCCCTTCCTCAACTCTATCCAACCTTCCCGACAAGCTACCTAAACTAGAAACTAGGTTACGCACCTCACCCTTCAAATTACTAACATCTTCAATGTTAGTATTGGTTCGGCTTTCATCAACCATAGCCCTACCCCTGCCCTCATCAAGTGTTGCAAGTCTTTCCATTACCTCACGTACACTGCATTTTATGTCAACTATTTCTTCCATTAACTCGCAAAAGAAACAAACTGATCTCTCGGTAATCACCATAGGACCGCCATTATAATCTTTAAATTCCGAATACCACTGGTTTACCCTACACCTAGCACACGACACTTTCTGCGACGGCATCGCGCAGTTTAAAATTAGTTTATAACCATCACAAGTTTAAATTAAATTAAGCTGGCATGCTATGAAAACTTCTAAATCGCTAAAAACCACTAATATTCAATTACTTAACTATAACAATATGAATATAAATGCAAGTATATAAAATTCAAAACTTTCCAAAAGTAAAATTCTTAGCAATATGCAAAAGTAGATGCAATATCAGAGAGCCAGGAAATGCTTCCGTTCAGTACAGAGTCTGGCTGATGAATCCAACAGAGTCTGGCTGATTACGCACCTCACCCTTCAAAAGAGGAGACTTGCAGTTAAAGAGTTCAGAAAAGCAGTATCCATTATAATAGCAATAGTAAAGAGAGTGTGATGCAACATTGCAACAAAGAGGGATTGAAGACAGTCAGTAAGAGGAAGGGAACTGATGATATGAAAAGCCTTTGATTCCACCCAGTGAGGTAGGGCTGTGTGGGTTGGCCACCCTACACATGAGAAGCATACTCTATACAGGGGCAGACAAGACACCTGCACAGAGACAGCAACTGAGTGGGTGTGAAAAAACTCTGGAGGTGCAACAGCACACCTAACCTCTCAGAAGCTGTTTTGGAAAGAGTGAAAAGGAAATGCCGAGAATGTTAAGAGAAGAGAAAGGATGGAGTTGTGTTTTGTTGAACGGGATAGTCATGTGGAATACTGTGATGAGTAGACAGATGGAGGAACTGAGTTTTTGAGGCATTGAGAGCCACAAGGTTTTTTCTGCCCCAATCAGAGATGGCAGAAAGATCGGAGGTCAGGTGTACAATAGCCATCCTATGTGAAGCATGGAGCAACTGTTGACAGGGATGCTTTGTGAAACTGGGGAACAAGTGAAGAGTGAAATCATTGGCATAGGAGCAGATACAAAAGGAAATGCTACTTAAGAAATCATTGATAAATAAAAAGATGAGAGATCATTGATAAATAAAAGGAAGAGAGTTGGTGACAGGACAGAACACTGAGAAACAACACTGTAAATAGCTTTAGGATAAGAACAGTGGCCATCTACAACTGCAGCTATAGATCATCCAAAAAGGAAATTAGAGATGAAGGCACAGATAAAAAGGATAGAAAATGAAGGAGGGCAGTTTGAAAATTTAAGATTTGTGCCAGACTGTCAAAAGCTTTTGATATGTCTAGCACAATAGCAAAGGTTTCAACAAAATCCTGAAAAGAGGATGACCAGGAGTCAGAAAGATATGTAAGAAGATTGCCAATAAAACCTCTTCTGAAACCCATACTGACAATCTGAAAGAAGACTGAGAAGAGAAAAGAATTTGCCTTGGCAGGGTGTCAGCACAGAAGCACAGTTCTTGAAACAGGAGCAGCAGTACCATCAGGACTGTACACTAGGGCAGGTCAAAATTTTATACTGAATAACCACACATTGCAGGGGTTTCTATGGCTCTGAAAAGCCTTCTGATAATTTTTTTTACTCTGCGAAGTGCTGGAGGGGTAGTACAATTTTGGGGTTTTTTGCCTCTATGTCTTGTACTCTGACATATAACAACAATTTTCCTGGTGTTTTAAATCCTAATGCAATGATGCAAAATTAAATGCTAATTGAAATATGATACATAAAAGAAACAAATGTTTTGTTATTTATTGACAATAGCCATTTAGCTGCATTATAAGATTTTAAATTATAGACATATTGAAGGTATAGAAAAGGTTAAATTTTAAAAAATTAAACAATGTTATAACCAGACATTTTTCTAAAGTGATCTTCCTTCATTGTTCCTGTAAATTATTACTTCCATTGCCCTTTCACGTTAAAATTAGCCATTTTTTTCCTAGATTCTAAAAGATTTAGAATAAATTTTTGATGCTTTTCATAGCCATATCATTCTTCTGATGCTTTTGTCATGAGATTGACAGCACCCTCCAGTTTCTAACCATGACACAGGTATGGTGGAATCATCAGCGACTCGGCATGAGCTTTGATAATGTCACTGAATTCATTTAGCAAAGTGGTGGATATATGGTTTCTCTCTCCCAATCAACCAATTCAGTGTAATCTTCTGCCTTCAAGTTGAGTGTTTTAGAAAGTTCAAAGTTTCTCAGTTTGGGAAAAGACTTTCTGGCCTCAATTATTTGCTAGATTGCAATTTCTCTCACTTGTTGTCTTTGATCCATTATCATTGCTAAAAGAATATTTTGAATGTGGCAAAATAGGAGTTACATTTTAAGACTGGTTCCATAATGTTTTGGAACTTTTCTTCAACATTTCTTACCAGTTGTGTGAGGTACCAAAAATTTATGGCTCTATCAATCACTTTTGGATGTGATTTAATTTGTAACCACCCAGGAGCATAGCACTGCATTATAATCTTCACAATGTCTTTTAAACACTGTTCTGGTTTCATTGTTGATACATACAATCTTAGAACATGATTAATCCAAGTGAGCCATCGCGCATGATGAATATTTCCAGATTTTGAACTCAGGTTTTCGGGAATGCTGCCTGATTGAACTGATAAGATGTCATACAAGTACTTCTGATTCATGCTGAGCTCTTTCACAACATCAGCAGGAATGAATTTTATGCTTCCAGTTACTGGAATGAAATTAACTATTTTTAATTTTTTCAAATCCTTTTTTATCACTTTGCCAATATCACCTTTGAAACTGTCTCGTCTACTAATCTGCCCATCAAGTGCTTCATATACATGCCTGAAAGGCAATTCAATCATGTGGAGCTGGCATACTAACTAGTGATGTAGCGGATGTCATTTTTTTCACATCCGCGGATGCAGATGAGGATGTTTGATTTCAACATCCGCGGATGCGGATGTCTACATTTTCGTTATTTTTTAGGATATATTCGAGATTTGTTGTGTTTAACGTATATAATAAGTTATTATATAGAGAGAGCTGTAGCTATAATGTAGTATAATTGATTAATTGTACAATAATTGCTGTACTTTTCTCTGAATATATAAAATAATATCAAGCATCTAACTAATATAGAAATCAATTAGTGAATTCGTCTGCAAATAAATTCGTTATATTTTGTTGAGTTTCAGCCACAATTAGAAACCATAATTGTGTTACCAGGATGCGGGACGTGAACCCAACTCAAATGCACCCCACCGACCTCTTTCCCCAACCTCCACCCTTATAGAAAGTAGAAAGGGATCTTTAATTAGCTTGATAACTATTTATATTGAGTTTAAAGTTTTATTAGGCATATTTATAAATGAGTAATTAAAATAAAGTAAACTAAGATGTTTATCGTTTAATGTTCAAACTTAATTATAGGAAGGTTATGCTTAAAGAACATTAATTTTTCTGCCTTTTCTGCTGCCAGTCTGTTTCTCTTTTCATCATATATTAATCCAGCACTGCTAAATAATCTCTCGCTTGGTACGTTTGTTGGAGGACAGGCTAAATGTTTCCTTGCAAGTTTACTCAAGTATGGATAGATATTCTGCGTATTTTTCCACCAACTAATAGGATTATCACATGCAGCCAGGCGTTTTTCTTGGTGATAGCTCTCGATCATTTTTACTACATCTTTTGACATCGCGTAGGTCTCGTCATTGCTGCTTGACTCAAGAAACTGAGAGACAGATTCTGTGATAGATTTGCTTGTTGAAGGTGTTGGTTCTGTCACTGAAACTTTTATTCTTTTGGTGGGTGGCGAAGCAACAGATTCAAGAGATTGAAGCTCTTCAACTGCTTTGCCAAGTGATGATTTAACTCGTTCTAATGTACTAGGTGAAAATAACTCAGCTTTGTAACGTGGATCTAAGTAGGTTGCAAGAGAGTAACTTCATACAAGAACAGCCTCTCGTCTTGTCACTCGCATCACTTTTGCGCACAATGAACTAGTTCTATTAATATAGTAGAATTTGATAATTTCCGCTTATTAATGACATTTTATCTCAATGGTCTACATCCGCATGACATCCGCAGTCCAAAGTGCGGATGCGGATGCGAGAAAATGTGCGGATGTTCCGCGGATGCGGATGCGACCTACATCACTAATACTAACCATTGCAAAGATCTATCTAACTGAATCTCAATCAATTTAATCACACCACCAATTTTTCCTGTATTTAATGCTGTTCCATCACATAAAGCTTTCAGTGTCATTACTGTCTGTATCCAAAATCAAAGTCAAAATGGATTGAGACGTCCCTTTATCTGGCATGAGATGGTCTGCATATAAATTTCCAGGCTCTCTGACAATGGTGTAGTGCTCTGCTTTCGTTTTACCTCCCCGTGTTAAGGTATCATCCATTCTACAATAAAATCCTATGTATTAATAAAATCTGATGTATTCTAGATGCAAGTTCTCCAACTTTGCCTTAACAATATTTCTATTACCAACTCGCACTCTCTCTCTTTCCACTTTTTTCCTATCAAGCATGTTAGATTCATTCAAAATTCCCATGTCTTTTAAAGCTGCATTTACAATGGCAGCCGCTACTCTGCAGCTGACGCGATAGCAATCTGCAGTAATAGTCAGCTCATCATAACGGTATCTGTTTTGTTCATGATCTGCTAACTCCAGTTCAGTTTTAAAATCATAATTTTCTGCAGTACTTGCATCCACTTCCATATCATCTAAGATGTCTAAACTTCCTGAAATGTCATTGAAAGAAGCCTCCATTTTTTCTTGAGCTCTTTGTTGCACTTCTCGTCTAACTTCACTTATTAACGCAGATGTTGTAGCTCGATCAATTGGTCCCAGTTGATTTCTGCATTCTTTTTGTTCTATGAAAGATTCCCATACTTGGACTGGAATTCTTTCGATACACCTGCACTGTGGTCTTTCTCTTTTATGTCACAGCAATCATAAATGCATACATCAAACATATCAAATGTTGACAACTTTGTAAAGAATTCCTCCTTTCTTCTGTTTTGGGGTATTTTATTTAATTTAGATCCTGACATCATCAGTCAGCATACTTCCATGAAGATACCTTCTGTACCAATGGTGGGAAATGAAAATTGGTTCCAGATGACTTTAATATCAGTAGTGACAATCTTGTAGCATTCATTGGCACTACACCTTTACCCTCAGCTTCTTTTATTTGCTGAACAAAAAACTGCCTCAATACATCAGCTTTTGAAACTATCATGGCAGGTGGAAATCTGGTTGGCTGGCCAAAGCAGAATTAGCCATCTTGCTGTGTGTGGTCATTTTTTATGAAACAAATACTTAAGTCATAAATCTATATCATCTGAAAAGAAAAAACACATGATGTAATAATGTAAAATAACACACAAGAATACATAATGTAATGTAAAAGGAACATAATTCACATAATGTAAAATAACCTTGGTTTAACTTTACTTGTTCTAATGCTATCCACAACAGAGACGAGTCTTTCAGAAGGTACCATCACCATCAAACTCCTGAACCTCACTCAGCTTATATTTCTGCTACTTTTCCTTCCTGCTGGAAGTTCCCTTTCATTCAGCCTGTTCCAAAGAAGAGTGGTCTCAACCCTTCAACTATCATCCAAGTGCTTTATTTCTTGCCTTTCTAAAGTTTTTAATCTATCTTTAATAGGAAGATTCTTAAACACCTCTCTTCTCACAATTTTCTTTCAGATCATCAGTATGGATTAACAAGGGACACTCTGGCAATCTTGCATATCTCTCTGACTCTTGGTCATCCTCCTATTGGGATTTTGATAAAACTTTTGCTATTATGCTAGACATATTGAAAGCTTTTGATAGAGTCTGGCACAAACCTTTAATTTTGAAACTGCCCCCCTTCAGTTTCTATCCTTCTACCTGTCTTCATCTCTAATTTCCCTTCAGGCTGATCTATAGCCAGGCATGACTCCAGATTTGAAAAAATTTACTGGAGCACAGCTCTGAATTTACTTTTTTTCCCCTTACACCACTAGATAGGTTAATGATGTTAGATGTTAGATCTTGCATGTAGGCATTTGTTGTGAATTTACCACCATGTATGCTTGGCCACTGATCAATGGCTTTCTGCGTGATCATTACAGCAGATCTAGTGCCTGGAGCTGGACCCTCCTTCACAATTCTGCACAGCTTAGTCAAGTGAGATGGCTTAATGGATCCTTTGTGTTCAACAATGTAACCAAGAATGGAGAATGTCCCTTCAGCTGGTGCTTCACTCCAGGCAGTTGATCCATCTTTATCAAAATGCTTTAATCTCTCTGTGATTCCTTTCCACAGCTGTTCTATATATTCTGTCAGCCAATTTATTACTGAGTCTTTTGTAAAACTACTTTCAGATCTGGTTCTGGATGGTCTAGCAACTTCAGCAACCTGGTAGTAATCAGAACGTTTCTTGATGTATTTGTAAACTTCATTTAGGATGTAATCCTCAGACCTCAGCTGTTAGTTCCTTTTGCTGCCCTGTGGTATCGTGCTTAAATTCAGAAACTACATCATTTGCATTTCCTCCATTAGCTAATTTGGAAATTGTTTCCATCACTCTTAACATAACAGTTTTCCCTCCTTCTTTATAAAATATATTTTCTACAAATTCTGCACTAACTGTGGTTTTTTGAGCTACTTGCAACATAATCTTTGTTACATAGGAAATCAATACATAGAACTTGGCACTAATTTCTTTCTCTTGCGGATGATCAAAAAACACACAATTTTCCACAAATCTGTCAAATTGATCAAATTCGTAATTAACCATGCGAGTATCAGATTTGAGTTTTGGTCTCTTAAAACCAATGATATTGTCAAGAACCATATTGGTATAGTCAAGGCCTGATCTCAGATTTGAAGAGTGATTCTGAATAAAGTCTAAAAGCTCACTTAGTTTACAAATTTTCTTCAATGCATCAACATGGGCTCTGTTCACAAGATGCATTAAGTCCCATCGAAATTTGAAATTTTCTCCAAACAACTTTTTCATTTCGTTTTTAAATGGCTCGTTGTCCTTACAAAAAGCCCCATCTCCAACCATTCCAGATACCTTGGATTTAATTGCTTCTTCAGATAGTTTCAAGTGATTAGGAGACTTCAACACATCAAAAATTTCATTGGCCAAATAAACTCCTGATTTGCTGCGTACTAAATTTATCCCAGCAAGTTTTACAGTCTTATCTTCTTCACTCATAACTAATACAACTAGCATGCTTAATCCCAAAATTGTTCCAATGTCAGCTGTTATTGTTACTGAAGTTTGTTCTAAGAACCACTTTACAGTTTGTTCTTCAAGTTGATTATCTAATAGCTCACAAATTGTCTCGCACGCATGTGTGCTATGATTCAAATTTCCAACCTCACAACCTGACCTATGTAATATAGCTAGAAGTACTGGATATAGAGCCCATGCAGTGTCTGTTTTCATTATGTAGTATAAGATGTTGCCACATAAGTCTTCTATGCATTTAGTAGTGTTCCGAGAAGATGTTTTCATCACTTCATAAACAGCAGCTCTTTGATGATGCTGAAGTTTAATTAAATGTCTCTTCAGGTGGGTTTTCAGATTTCTAAACCATCTCTCTTGATTTTCTCCTTGTTTGCATACATAGGTTAAATCTTTAACATTGAAGTAACCTTTTATGTTAGAATGTTTGTCTGAAGCACATGCTTTGGGGTCTGTGCAAGCTATGCAATATAATGTAAACATTTTATCATCAGAAGCATCATCAATATCTTCTTGATTATCATCATCTTCATCCTCAACAGCTATATCTACATCAGGCATATTAGTGTCACTATTTGCAATGTTTTCCATTATATCACTTGGTACTGAAAATGAATCATCAGCATGCCCTAGATCCTTCTTTTCCACCAATTTGAATGTAGATTTGATCAAATCATTGTTCAGGATTTCTTGTATTGATTTACACTTGCTTAAATGGGCTATGGAAATGTCAAATTTGTTGCTTTTTGCTTTATTAGATTTGGATGCAACACTTGAACTTGAAGGCATATTTTGACTCTTCTCTCTTTTAACCACAACAGCTTGGTGAGTTTCTTTTGTTAGGCGCAAAATTGCATTCAATGTCTTCTGGATTTGGGAATTTTCAAATTCCTCTAAAGCAGTTTTGTTAGTCTGATGCGCAGATTCCTCACTTACCTTTTGTTTCTTAGGTGGAGGAGAAGCACTTTCTTCAGTCTGTGAAACATCTAGTGAAAAAGTTTCATTTTCTAGATTAGCAGTTGATGAAGTTGGTTCATTTTTCTGAGGTCTAGCACTAGCACATTTTGTGAATAAACTAAATGACTGCTTTGCCGTATCTCTTTGCTGCACTTCATCCTGGTATTTCTTTACTGCAATATCTAAGCTGTGGGCCCAAACTCTGGGACCTCTTGTATTGTAACAAATATTTTTTTTGGAATTAAAATGTTCCTCCAGTTTTGCTTCTTTGAATATTTGTTCTTGCATTGACCACAAAAGTAACCCCTTTTAACACCCTCACTTTTCTCTCCAACTTCATCAATATTAGGATCCATTATTGATTATTGACTACCTGAAAAAATACAAAATAAGTAAAAGTTAGTAAATATAGTATGGTAAAAGTGGGTAAAAGTGAGTAAAAGTAAGTAAATATAGTACAATGAAAGTAAGTAAAAGTAAGTGCTTTAAACTTAGTAAAAGTAAGGAAGAGTAAGTAAAAGTAGGTAAGTTAAAGGAAGTAAAAGTAAGTTTAAACTTAACTAAACTTTTCAATTCTAGAGTCATGGTGGATTACTTAAAACCGCACAAGTAATTATCTGGCCAATTTATCAAACCTGGCCGAGATCAATGGAACATAGTCCAATCCTGATAATTTTATATTAAAAAATATACGTTTTAATAAAATTTTAATTATCAAAACATTGAAGCTTAACAAAAAATAAAAATAATTGTTAAATATGGAATTACCAACTAAACTTAAAATAACTAAATTTGTAATTTAAAAAAATTGGTTTGTACAAGAACGTATACGCAAAAAAATTGCATAACGTCTAGCGGATGAACAAAACCCAAACCCAAATTTACTTTTTCTCATGGTCAAATCTACTGGAGCAATGCTCCCAAGATCCCAGGAATCTGGAGTCATGAGCCAGGAGTGTACATAGGTGTAAGCAAAAAAGGCATGTGCTTACACACTGAATTGGAAATTCATTATATTTTAAATAAAGTTCTCAAGAAATCATTCATCATTATAATAGTCTATTTAATTATAAGATGGAAAAAGATAATATTAATTATTACAAGTTGCAAAATACACTACTTTTCCCAATATTATGTGGTTCTATCTTGTGCTCTGAATAAAAGTAAATTTTCCATCTCAGTTGATTGAATAACCATTGACTTCTATCCTAAATTCCAATGTTTAGTCCCCAGAGACCATTTACAGGAATCTGTATTTAATTTTCTCCTTCAGCAGTGGAAGTGGGGACAGCCCCCTTCCACATCTTCCCCCATCTCTGTTTCACACCTCAGTGCTTACACATTAAAAAGGGCTAGCTACGCCCCTGATAGCTGTGGTTGTAAATGGCCACTGCTCTTCTCCTAAAGCTATCAACAATGGTGTTCCTCAGGGTTCTGTCCCATCACCCACTCTTCTCCTTTTATTTATTAATGATCTTTTAATTCGCACTTCTTGTCCTATTCACTCCTATACCAGTGATTCCACTCTCCACTTCTCCACTCACTTCCCAAAGTGTCCCTCTCAACAGTCACTCCATGATTCACGTTGGATGGCTATGGAGCACCTGATCTCTGATCTTTCTATCATCTCTGATTGGGGCAGAGAAAACCTTATGGCTTTCATTGCCTCAAAAACTCTGTCCCTCCATCTGTCTACTTATCACAATCTTCCACATGACTATCCCCTTACATCCAACAACACAACTTAAGAGAGAAGAGGAAGGATTAACATTCTTGGCATTTCCTTTTCTCATGATCTTTCCTGAAAAGATCACATATACTCTCTTTGCAAAACAGATTCTAAGAGGTTAGGTGTGCTGTACCACCTCCATGGTTTCTTCACCACCACTCAGTTGCTGTGTCTGTATAGGGGTCTTGTCCACCTCCGTATGGAGTATGCTTCTCATGTATGAGGTGGCTCAATCGACATAGTTGTGGGTGGAATCAAAGGCTTTTTGTCTCATCAATTCCCCACCTTTTACCGATTGTCTTCCATCTCTCTCTTCTCACTGCAATGTTGCCTCTCTCTCTCTTTACTATCACTATTATAACAAACACTGCTCTTCTGAACTCTCTAGCTACATGCCTCCTCCTTTAAGGAGAGCATGCAACACACTCATTCCTTTTCTGTCTAACACTCTAATGCAAGGGTTAATTGGTATTTTCTTGTCATTTTCCAGTCTTTCATCTACTCAACCAGTCAACTCTGGAACAATCTTCCTCAATCTATCTTTCTCCCTGTCTGTGACCTTCAATCTTTCAAATGCAGTGTGTCTAGGCATCTCCAAAATCCTAGACCTTGATTTTGGCTCTCTTCTCCTCCTAGGGGGTGGGGGTGCTTTTGTGGCATTCACTCTTGGCCCCTCCTTCCTGCATAAAAAAAAAAAGTAGAATAATCAATTTGTGGTTTCTAACAACAATAAATTAAAGCTTGGTTTAGAATTCAAATGACTGAATACTACCACAGGTCTTTAGTTATGAATTCTCAGTCATCAAGTATGAAATTATGCAAGAAAAGAGGACTGTATCCCAACCATTTTAATCATGCAACCCAAAATAAAAATTTAATGCTTACTTCATTTATTTCTGGTGAATTTGAATGACTCTCAGAACATGATTTCTCATCATCTTTGGAAAACTGCAAAGAATTCAATGTAAACTTCCACTCTAGGCGAGATCAATAAAGTTAAAAAGAAGGAGAGAGAGAAAAAAAGTAAAAACTATCATATCATATATATATATGACACAATAATAGAGCACCCAGTAGCTCAATGGTTATAGTATCAGGTTTTATGTGGTGAGGCTGTGTTTGCTCCCACTCATTCACCCTGTTTCTATTTGGGCTCAGAGGTGACACTTTGGCCACACTCATTCCAAAGTAGAGGAGAAATGAGCTTCCAGGGTGGTGGTGATTTCATATAATCATAGTACTTGTAGGAAAGCACGGGAGAGACAAGGTTTTTCTTCTACCAGCTACTGTTGACAGAAGTGGAGAAAGAAGATTTACAGTGGGAAAAAGTATGAAAAGAATAGTTTTCACAGTTCATTTACAGTTATACACTATATGTATATTTATCTAATGCATGCAAATATATGTGACTGGCATGTAGAAAATAAATTATAAAATTCCAATAAAGTTTACTTTACATTGCATTTTTTAAAATTATTGAATTGAAGTAGTCAGCATTTTATTGTTGCATCATATAAAGAATGCCACATTGTTGGATACAAAATCCAAAATGAATTATATACTTTCTTTTGTCTTTTAACTGAATGAAGAAAAGTAGCTCTGATCAACTCGCTCTCCAGTGTGTGTGTGTGTGTGTGTGTGTGTGTGTGTGTGTTCAAAGAGCTATAGGCTAACAAAACAGGAGTCCAGGACAGGTGACCAAATGATTTTTCAAATTTGAGGGGTCAACTCTTCAATTTTTATGAAAATTGGTATGTATACACTACACAGAGTAGTTTTGGCTAGAGAAAATCAAATTCCAAATCTTAGGCTGATCCATCCAATAGTTTTTAAGGTATGGATCAGGTCAAATTTAGGTCACCTCATGACCCTCCTTTTTTTCTAGGTCATATACTACCTTCACTATTTTTTAGAATATTTCATTCAATTTATATATTTTTGAAATCAGGAAAGGCTGAGGATTCCAAATATGTATGTTCCATTGTTGTAGGGTAATAAATAAATATTTGGTCACATCACCTTCATTTAAGCCTTAAACTCTGGGAGTGGTTGAAATTGGCACCCACCCAGAACTGGAAAAAATGGGGGTACAAAAAGAGTTTATAGAAATGATTTTTTTTAAATGAAAAAATTAGTAAGGAAAATTGATAGAAATGAATAAAATAATTTCTTTATTGACATGGTGTGTGGTAGAGCAATTGGGTAGCTAGTTGCAGATACCTAAAGTGTGCTTAGGAGAAAAGCTCGAAATAACTAACAAATTAAAATTTTTTACACGATTTTGTTCCTTTTTAAATTTTCTTATCTTGCTTATTATTATTTAAATTTATCAAAACTTTCTCATTGTGGTAATCCTGAAAACATTTTCCAACACACAATCCCACGCCACATTCTTTGCACCAGGTCATGACAGCTTTTCTGTTTCTTTTCTCTCAGTGTGCATACAGACTTGATGCCAACTCTGCATATGTGAATTTTAGAAATATTGCTTTCATTAGCAGAACAAAACTGAAAGTAATTATTTGTTTCACTAACAATATATTTCATTATCTCAAGATCAAAAAATGACAAAGTATTCATATTCATCAGCATCATCTGGGACTGTAAATTCTTTAGTACCCGTAACTCCTGTATTATTTTTATCAACTTAGGAACAAAGGGAATAAAGGCACTACCACTTGACCAAACAGAGCTTGAAGCAGTACCTGCTTGTCTACCCATGTTCATCTCCATTGTCACTATCTTCCATGTCAATTACTTCATCCAATTCAATATTTAATGAAGATTCAGAGATGTTTTCCTCTTCTTCACTATCAATACCTAAGCATAATTGCATTTTTTTTCAAACAATGGAAGTAACAGGTTGATATGGATAATAATTGCACTTCTCCCAAGGATAGTTTTTTTATTTGCAATGGAAGTAACACCAGTTGACATAGATGGTAACTGCATTTCTCCCAGGGATAAATTACATTTTTTACTTGTACTGGAAGTAACACTGGTTGACATGGATGGACATGGATTGAAGATAACTGTGCGCACTTTGCAAAATGCCCCTGGCAACCCCTTTTTTTTCACTGCTATAGCAAGATACTGTAGTTACCAATTAGTGTTTCACTGAATCAACACCCATTTATGTCAACTAGTGTTTGGGCAAAAGGATAAAACATCAATAGATATTTGCCATAGTTCCCTAAATAACATCAGAGGATGTTGACCATAGTTTAAGGGTTAACCTCTTGGGCCCAATGCTGTATATCGAACAGTTTCGCTGTATCCAAGGTTAGTGTAACCACCTTTGATTTGCATATAGTAAGGTTATACAGGCCTATGGTATGTATACCATGTAGTGTAGGCATATATATATATATATATATATATTATACGTTATAATAAATATATATATTAGGGTGGTCCACAACAGCATTTTTTGGAATTTTAAATTCGGTCACATCTGCCCTTATTCTATTCCCACACAAGAATAAACATGCCAATTATCTTTGCTCTAGGACCTTTTTATGCACTCGCTCAAAATGAAAAAATTAATTTTAATAATGACTTCACAATTTATGACAAACATTTATCGAACAAGGATAATAATGACTTGACAATTTATGACATATATATATATATATATATTATATTAATATATTATGAAATTATAACAGCAGAACAAATAATGCACACAGTTGAAGATCTTTAGGTCTTCTTGAGACCAGTTTTAGTCGGCTCTTTGAATTCCTTGCGGTGCTGAGTGACTGCACGGAGAAGGTACTGCTTTTGCACTTCATCCTTCATGATTGTGCTGTTGAAAGCCTTAATGAGCACAACTCCTCTTTCTGTGCAATCGTTAACCACTGCCATCTTCTCTACACGTTCCTTCATTCCTTGCTAAGCTGGATCTGTGTTCCAATCATTTGGTGTCTTGGACAGGAATGATTGCGCCTGTTCACTTCCGTGCTGCATGATGAGGTTGAAGAAGATTGCTGAACGTTTGGTGGCATAGAATTCCAAGGGATTGCTCAAGAAGAATGTTTTTCCGTCCACGCGCTTGAGTCCTTTTCTTTTTTCGGGAACAGCTACGATGTTGTCAGCAATCCTCTCCTCCATGGATGCGTGAACTCGAGGATCAAAGAGTGCCAAGGGGATTAAGTGCTCAGAAATGAACCACAAATGGAGCTTCATCGCAGCAAATGCCGCATCAATTTGCCTCATCATTCGTCTTTCCTGGGTGAGCTTTCAGCTGGCGCAAGAAAGTAAGGTCATTCAATGGAGCCATAGCGGCCATAAAGGAGCATGATAAACAGGCTTAGTTCCTCGATGTTCCGTTTCTTGGTCTGAAGCAAGGTGAATTGATCTCTGAATAGGAACACCTTGAGCGTGTAAATGGCCTTGGCCATCCATTGCACATGGTGCATGGCTCCAGGGCTTCGAATTCTCACAGGACCGTCAAGCTTCCCTCCCAAGAAAAGGAGGCAGAGAAGCATCAGTTTATCATAGTCATCCCGCTGGCTCTTCTCTTGACAGCCTCCTTGTAGTAGGAGACCATTTCCTTCCTCTGCTCTGCTGTTTCAATGAACAGGCTGTCGGGTGCACTCTCGAACTTGCTGCGATCAATGAAAACCCAGTGCTGCTTGAAGCGCTTGAATAGGCCAATTTCAGGTCCACTGGATGTTCCGAAACAAGCACCGAAGGCCGCAGCAAGGATGACTTCTACCACGTGGTATTGGCAAGCGATCCACACTAGATCAATACCCAACTCCTTTTCAATGAGAGTACAAGCTCCAGCATGAAGTCCCGTGTTGGACACAGTTGTATCAAAAACAAGACCTCGAATGTTGCCCCTCAAAGACCAGTCATCCACAAGCTTCAGGCACACCTGAGCCTGAGATACTCCAGTTGCAGCAGCTACCATTGGAACTCCAAGGAGTTTCTCTTCCCCATTACTGGTTGCAAGCACAGCCACACGGTCCACCACCTCTAACCCATGAGAGATATCTGTAAGCAGCTTACTATCCCAGTGCAAGAGAAGGGGCTAATGGGTCTTGAAAGTGGCCTGATCTTCGCAGCACACCACTTCACATGTACATTGTCTCACGTGACGAATGGTGCTGTGTGAGTGACACTTCATCCAAGTTGTGCCCCAGCAATTTAATAGTTGCTGCGACCACTGCCATTCCTTTCCTGTCACTGATGTTGTGGCAATCCAAGGCTAAGGAAATGTCAGGCGTGATCACAGACTTCAATCGCTAAGGAGTGGAACATTTTCGTGCTGACTCCTTAAAAACTACAATATCTGAATCTGATGATTCAGATGTGCTTGAACTAGAAGCCTCCAGTTCTCCCTGGGACCATCTCACATCCGCCTCGCGCTTGGCCTTCTCCTCTTGGTTCATCTCCGCCTCACACCGAATCCTCTTCCTCGTTTGTTGGTCAGCCATTTTCTTGTCAATTGGGCCAAAGCTGGAGGAAGTGGGATTATCGAGCTGAGCGACAAGAAAGTTCTTGCCCTCCTCATTTATCATGGTCTCGAGGGCGTCATGACGTGAAAGATCGAACACATCGTCAAGGTCTCCGCGAAATATGTCCTCCTTCATTCTGTAGGATGGGAAATTCTTTGTGCGGTTCTTCTTCAGCCCCTTGTATTGCTCGTACAGTTTCAGGAGCTTCTTCTCAGCGTATCTGGTATCCGTCATTGGAACGTTTGCTTTTGTCCAAAACGGGATCAAAGCCTCAATGGTCATCACCGCACTGTTATATTCTGTCTTCCTCTCCTCCAGATGGTGGAACATGAATTTCCAGGACTTGAAGCTTGGTAGGGAGTCCTGCCCTAGTTAACTTCTCCTCCGCCTTCCCTAGTAACCACACCTCACTGCTAGACCGTGTTTTTGATTGCTTCGGCAGCATTTCTACACATTCCTACAAAAGAAGAAGCCAAATTTAGTCATACTATAGTAATCAGTCATTAGTGAGACACATCATGCATGATTGAGCGACCTCTTAACGACACTGTAGACCAACCATACTTCACACAGTTATTCACACTAAGTGTAGGAACAAAAGCAACAATGACCCAAAAGTGAAATCTCAGATGCTAAATTTTCCCTATGCTTGTGAACCACCCTAATACCTTACAAAGGTTCCACGTGATGATTTCTCATTTCACGAAGGTCAAGCTTGTCGCCCCTCCTCTCATATATATATAATATAAAATGTTATAATATAAATATATATAAGCTGACTCTACTCACATTTTTATTCTGAAGATGATGGATTCTTCTGGTGCCATTCGTGGAAGTGCTCTAAAGAGCATAAGCCTGGAGTGCCAGGGCAACCAATGCAGCATTTCCTAGTGCATTTTTCCTTAGGATGGCACACACTACACTTTTTTTGGGGCCTTTTTTGGGTGTCTGTGGCTGGTATTGGGACATAGCAATGAGTGACTACTTCTCTTTTTCGCTTAGATACATCACACTTACAGTTTGCCCTCTCATAGTCTTCCCTTACTTCTTGGTAGCTAGAATTATGCACTGATAGAAGTTTATGAACCAAATGAATAATGTATTTTCGAAAACTGATTTTCTTGTTTTTGTTTACATTAGTGTAAACCAAGAAGCTATTTAGAACCATTCGCATCACCAAGTGTAGGACTAGTTTTTTGAACCATGCCAAGGATTTTCTACCTGGGTCGTATGGTTCCAACATTTGGTCAGCCATGTTGACAGATCCCATCAGTTCATTGTATTTGTGAATGTGAAGAGGTTTTTTGTAAAATGTTGTTGCTCCACCAAAATATGTTTTGGTCTTCTCTACAAGGCCTGCCGTGTATTTTGTTGTGATTACAAACACTGGTTTTTCGTCTTCCCACCTAACTATCAGTGCAGTTCCTTTCCTTACGAAAGCTGCTTGATGTTTGTTGAGTTTTTTGTTGCTTAGTTCTTTTGGAGGACCTCTGTTTATTTGAATAGTCCCAGTTAGCACTGTCTTTTTCAAGTCCAGAAACTCTGCCAGTCGTAAGCTTGAATACCAATTATCTGTAATAATGTGTCTTCCTTGATCAAGCACTGACTTAGCCAGATACACTACTATGCGCTCTGAAACTGTCAAATTTGTGGTTTCAGGTAGATCTGGCAGTTGGTAGTTGTCCTTTCCGTAGTAAATGCAGAAGTTCCAGCTGTACCCCTTCCAGTTTTTCTCTCCATTACACATCACAAACAACTTTACTCCAAACCTAGCCCTCTTTGTTTTTATATACTGTCCAAATCCTAATATCCCCTTCCACAAAATCAAGGACTCATCAATAGCTCCCCAGCATCAACCACTGACATATACTAGGGTGTGACAGTTGCCCCAACTTTGTCCTACAATGCTGTTCAAAATTTTGGTGTTGCATATTGACATAAAAAATACCCACATGCAATTTTTTGAAGATTCATGCATATTCGAGTGAGCACCAGCAATTTGAAAAATAGCAATTTTGCTTATACGGCATACGCGCCTATATATGAGATTACACAACCATCATAAGGGATATTAACACAAATCATTTGCCTATCTTAATTAAAAGCTGTTATCACTAACACAAAAAAGTTAATCATTCTTATTCTCTCATGGTACATTAAGGGGTTTTATCATATATTCACAAGGTATTATTTCTCTAGAGCAAGAAACCATGATTTCTGTTCGGAAACAGATGATCGTTTGCGCTGATTAGGAACGCGGAGTCTGTCATTTTCAACTACTTGAAGGACTTCTTGAAAGCGCTCCTCATCCCTGGCAACATTAAGAAAGTCATGGCAAAGTTTTACACCACGCTCTGCAGCCTCATTGACAACCTGAAGCTTGTCCACAACCCGTTTCATGTTCAGGTAGTCGTCATGATCTGCCCATTCACTGGCTGGACTGTGGAGAAACTGATAGGGCATGCCTAAAATGGTGAAGAACCGGCTTGAGTCAGGCCCAATTAGGTCCACCAGGGCAGTGCCACTTTCTGGGACAGGGGGAAGATATGGCTTTCCATAGCCCCCATGATTGAGCCCCACTCTCTTAGTAACTTCAGTGCCTTCATGGCAAAGAAGGGCCTTCCTCATCTCCTCTTTTGTCCTTTCTTGTACTTGGGACGAGAACAAAGCCAGTGGGGCCAACTCCTCAGTTAGGTACCAAGTGTGTCTACCGAGTGCCACACGTGCTTTGTCAACTATTGTGGCGTCATATGGGGCAAATTCAGCCAAGGTTTGACCAAATTCAAGTCATTCAGTGGCGCACTTGCTGGAATGGGGCAAACAATCCACCATGGGACAAACAGCGACTGTGAACACAGCAAACCATTCTAACTTGCTGATTTGACTTTTAGTCACAACCTCGGCTTTGGGAAACTGCTCTTTGATCTGGCCTGACAAAAGAACAATCTTGAGGGTATAGAGCAGTTTAGCCATCCACCTTGCTTTGTGAAGTGCGCCGGGGTAGACCATTGTGAAGTTCACTGGCTCGGATCCTTTAGTTACAAGCAGCAGACAAAGCTCTACCAGCTCCTTGTAGTCGCCACGTGTAAATGGTTGGGCTAGAGATTCATGGAAGAAGTCAGCCATCTCCTGCTGGCACTCCTCAAACACTCCAGGCATTGCAGGCATTGCGGGTAGTAGTATTTCTTTTTTTCATTGTACCCCAGTTGAGAGAAATGGTTCTTGAACCTAGAAATGCAATTATTGGGATTATTGTATTTCATACTAATCTAAATATTGTTTTAGGGGTATTAAGATTGATATGATCGATCATTTGCTTGGTGTTAGTATATCTTATAAGTCTAATAAAAGAAATTCCACTAAATTTGTTCATTAGATAATAATATTCCTTGTTATTTTGTAAAGCTTATGACACCTCTGGAAAACCATTATGTTTGGACTTGAAGAGCCCTCCACTTTCAAGCAATCCCAGCAAATACCTAGGATGACTTCGCCCACATGCCTGCGACAGGTGCACCAGAATATGGCACACTCTAATTCCTTTTGGAAGGAGACGCAAGCAGCTGTTTTTTGTCCTGAAAAAAAAAAATGTAATTGTAGTTTAAGGCCACCATTTCAGGCACGTGCTTTTTGCAGATTTCTGTTAAATCATTCACTGTATTTTGGTATTAATGTCGTGATAAATTCACGCTGATGTTTGAAATAGGTTTACCTGTATTGGATGAAGTTGTGTCGAAAACCATACCAACGACATTCTGTTCACACTCCCAATCGACCAGAAGTTGTTTGGTTGCTGTTGATATCAAGTCTCCTTGAACCAGGCCAGCTTTTTGAGTCAAATGCGGAAGAGGGGGACTCCAAGAAGCTTTGTGCCATTGACACCAGACACAAGAATGGGCAGGCGGTCATCAGTGCCTTTGGAATCCAGCGTGTCCATAAGTTTACCATCCCAGTGCACCAGTACTTTGTCTGATGGTTGCCATTCATCCATGATTTTTAAACTTATTTCTGACACAATGGAAGCTCGGTATCGGTGGGCTGTCCTTGCATTTAGACTCAGCTTTGATATATCTCCACCACATGCAGATACAAGGGAGTACACAATTGCACTCAGCTGGGTCGGCGAGATGTTGTTTCGAACACTGCATGAAACAAGTTCTGCGGACTTCAGAATATCATGGGGCACAAAAATTGAAACTCCCTCTTTCACTGTTCTCTGATGTTTTCTCTTTGGTTCAGCAGTGCTGGCCTCATCAATGTCATCGTCTTCATCAGAGCTAATAGGTGAATCAATATCAGCCTGTACATTCTCAGCATGATCACATTGCTCTCTCTTGTCGCTTCTCTTCTCGCATCTGCCTTTTCTGTCGCTTCTAAACCTTTTCTGTGAGTACTTTGTTTACCCCAGAGTAGGTAGCTACTCTGTCACTTAGCATGCTTTTCATAAAGAGTATGTCAGTATCAATGGCATCTTGTTCGGCCTGAGTTTTCCCCTTTTTCGCAGCCACCATGTCTTTCAACACTGTGTTCTTAGAAAATTTCATCGTCAGGCTCAATTCTGATTTAAACTTCTTCATAATTCCAGGATCATCAGCCCGTCTTCTATCCTCATTCTTTTTCATAAGCATCATGTAGTCTTTGTCATAGTAAGTTTTAATCACTCAGCCAATATTGTTCCTGCCTGTAATGGTCGGGACATTCACCTTCTGGTAATGCAAAAGCACATTGTCAATGGTGGCAGATAAAGCCTGGTCCCAATGCATATCCCGAAGGTTTGCTAACAGACATAGTAAGACCTGCCTATTAGTTGGCAGTTTGCAGCCTTTATTTCCTTTTCTTCTTCTCGGGGTACGGTGCCCAATAACATTCTGACATACTCATCATCTTGCCGTGTATCCATGATTAAATTCTCTCTTCACAACATCAAATCACTGTCAAGGGAAAAGAAAAGAGCATCATTAAAATTAAATGCAATAAAATAATACGTGGAAAATTTGTGGGTCAGCGTTCCAGACCCGGATATGAAAATCTGATAAAATGTGCTATTTTCACACTTATTTATGAAGTTCATAAGCTGAAATAGCAATACTTGCTGGTATGATGGTGCTAGCTCAACATGCACCGATCTCCAAGAAAATTTACAGGGGTGTTTCCTAGATAAATACACAACACTAAAACTTTGAACAGCATTGTAGGACCATTTTTGATTTTTGGAGGGCAACGGTCACACCCTAACATATCCTGTTTGCCCAGAATGTCACAAAACTTTCCTATGCATGTTCCATGCATTGCTTTATCATGTCCTTAGTTTCTGAGAATCACAGAAACTTCATAATGGAGTAAAACCTATCCCTACTCATCACTTTTGCACAGTAAAAATACACTCCTGGTATATAAGGTGAATGAGACCAATAATCTCTCATTTCATGAAGTTTGTTTATGCCCATATATATGCACAGAGCAAGGAAAGTGTACACCTCATCAACAGTAACATCTCACCATTTCAAATTATTTACAGTTATTCATATTTTGATTTTCTTCAAAAAATATACGAGCTTTATCGTTTATGCAACATAAAAGATGTTCAATTGCATCAGAGCTCATAAAAATTTGAAATAATCATCAATGTTTTCCTTATCAAAATTTACTTTGGGATTCATGCCATGAAATGTTTAATGTAATGGAGGAAGATCAGTAGGCGTAACATCTTCAAAAATATTTACAATACGCTTCCAGCCCTGCTCTAATTCAACTGTATCTTCTTCATAATCACTATCTACACTTATTTCACTGACCGATTCATCACTAACACTTTCACTGCCTTTGGGCTTGTAGTCAACGTCACTATCGCTATAATTACTAAGCCTATCAGTGTCACTATCACTGCGAGCTGAAGCCATTTCACAAATTTATACAAGATATATAAAACAAAGAAACAAATCCTCACTCATAAAGCAATAAATCACAACTAAATAGGAGTTTATGATGACAGGTTCAATAAACCAGTGAAACAAAAGATTTGCGTAATAAGCCCCACCCACTATCTTCTCATTGGTCAATTTTTTTCTCATTATCATCTCCTAAACAATGTACAAGAAACTCAGCATTCTCCGGAAATATGAAAGCCTCAGTCAAGCCATTTGATAAATGGGATACTATGGTATCCCATCGGAGTGCTTGATGATGCATCCATGGGATATGCATGTATCCCAACTGGAGTGAACGGGTTAAGGTTACATTATGACCTTCAGTGGATAACTTCACAAATTTTTTATAAAAATATAATTAAAGACAAATCATTTTTCTGCGTAAAACAGTAATAAAATATTGGTATAAAGAACTTATAAAGGTAGAAATTAACAGGTATTACAAGTACATAACAGTAGATTTGGAACTAAGCAGTCAATCCTTGCCATCCTAGGCTTACATACTAACTTCTATGTTAGGTGTATCTTACAATCTTACAAAGCTATGTAGAAGCCTGCGGAAGAAGCCTTAGTTGGCGTAAACTCTCCATTAATTAATTTTCATTAAAAGAATATTTAATTCTTACACCACCTTACACTCATCATGAGCACAATGTTTTCATGTGGTATAAAGCATGAAACCTCTTTCACTAGGAAGCTATAACTTGGGGTAATAGAAGAATGTTGTAAGAAATTAATTAATCAGTGTATTCTTCTGAGTAGTCATCAACAATCCCTAACCATAAATTATCATCATATATACATGCACGACTGCTATTTGTTAAAACCTCAAAATCAACTTTCCAATCAAGCTCAGATTTTTCCCCCTCCTTCACTATTTCTTGGACATTAGCTTCATCATTAGATCTTTCATACACTTTGATTTGGGTTTTACTAATTGGAACAAAATGGCAATCTTTGTGTACCTTCGTTGTTTTGGACAACTTAAAAATTTCTTCTAATTTAAGTTTATCTTTCTCCACCTCAATGGATTCTACAAAGAACTTAATTTTATCACCAAGATTCTTCTGACAACTCAAACACAGCTTTAACAGTTAAAATCCAGTTGGTCACAGTTCTTTGAAGGCTTGCACTGCTCTTGCCACAGCTTGCTTTATAGTGCCACCTGCACCATCATAGGCATTTTTTCCATGAGTTGTTGCAAACAAGTTCCATTCAGCTTTTAGTCCAAAGTCTTCTTTGATAAAATTAAATCAATTCTTATATTGTCCAGCACAACCATCATTAAACTAATTCACCTTTTTTTTAAGTCTGGGAACAACATTTTTAGATAAGGAAGTAGCTTTGACAGGAAAGTATGAACCATAGTTGTAGAATGCTTAGTTGAGTCAGACAAAAAGCAAAAACTCTGTTTTATCTGGTCATTTAAACTTGACTTCCAGTACTTAACAAAAGGATGAAGAGTGCATTGAGAGTTGTCCCAAAGGAAACCTTGAGCAGCATCTTGGACTAAAAATGAATAGTTTTCAGAAAAATCTCCAACTAATATTGACTTGTCTAACTTCAAAGATCCTCTCATATCTTGAAAATACTTCATTTGTTCATGGGCTATGAATGGCATTGAGTTAATTTGCATATATTACAACTTAATGAGTTTAAGGAGTTAGATAAACTGTCTTTTCCACCATTGTACCTCAATCTGTGCTTACCCAAACTTTATACTGAATTTCATCCCACAAGTTTCAACACTAAATCTAGTAACTTCAGGAAAGACTTAATACCATTTTCACCATCACAATTTTGGCATTTATGCATCATGCACTTTGCATCTTCTATGCTGCAGACTTCATATTCCATTAAATCTTTATATGTTATTTATATGTTAGTCCATGTTCTCCTAAAGCAGCCAGTTGTAATTTAGGGTTTTGGTGGTGTGTACATACGCATACAGAATGTGTTCCACTTCTACCCGCTAATATACAGTATGGAGGCCTAAGGTTGGCAAAACTAGAAAATCCTATTTTGGGATTATCCTCGTTCTTCTTATAAAGTTCAAATAATTCTTTCAAGTTTCCCAATAAAAGCCTTTTTTTTTGTTGTATTTTTTCACCATTTACATCTCTATTTTAATACAATCCTTCTTACCTGGGCATACCATACTTACTTCATCTAATTCATAGAACATTCTTACTTTCTCCTTGTCTTTTTCTGTTATTACTTCTGTTATTACACATATGTGGTACGTTTGGGAGGATACCAAATTGTTTCTTCAGTTCTCTGCTTTTCTTTACCATTCTGTTTGAGGCTCTGAATAATTCTTCTCTCTCTTTAATTGTGAAGGGGGATAATGAGATAATTTGCAACTTTTCAGAATAATTTAATGTTTTATATGATGTCACTAATTCTCCCATTATCCATTCATACCTGTAAATAATGAAATGTCCACTATAAATAGCTGGAGTACTATACCATAAATGAAACTGGCCAAACATTCACTGCATACTGAAATGTTTTCATAAGGTAAATTCTAAGTAAAAAGAATCAATGTAAATGTGGGGTAATATAATTTAAAAGAAAAATGTCAATATGATACATAGTTGATACCATACAGTCTTTGAAATTTTTCCTTGTTTTATCTTCTGCACTAGTATCTGGATCCACCATTATATCAGTTTGGTAAATGGCTTCTAGCTTTTTTTTTAACACCAGTAATAACTCCTTGAAATTTTGATGAACCCTTTGATTCCCTTTGTTTTTTACTTAAGCCTCCTGAAATTTGACTATATTATTACTAATTGCAAGCAGGGTTGGCAAAAACCCAGCAAAAACCCCATAACCAAATTACCCAGCAAAAAACCAGTTGGGTTTTTGCCAACCCTGATTGCAAGCCTAAAAACTACTTATGAATAATTGTAAACACATCTAAGTCCTGTTTTTATATACACAAGCATGAACAAAAAAGAAAAGGTAGAACACCAACAACAAAGTTGAGATTAGATTTTACTTGTTTTAACAGGTGTTTCTCCAACCAAAGATCCCTTGAGTTTATGTTCCTTTTGTCTCCCCTGCCTGAAGACTCAAAATCAAGTCTAGATTGCTTGATATATAATTCATGCAATTGCTGCATAAAAGACTCTTTTTCTTTAATAAAATCATGAACTTTCTCTAAATATGATGATGACATTTTAATCCTGTAAATATTCTCTTTTTATTCCTCCTTAACCCTTTCTGTCCCAAGTTATTACATTGAGCTAAAAAAAATTTTTTAACACTTAAAAATGTGAAAAATAAGTATGGAAACAAATGAAACTTTGTTTTGAAATTTATTTAATTAAATACATTAGAAATTATATGATTTCATTTGGCACTATCAAGTAATAAGAGCAACTAACACAACTTTGGTTCTCTGAATGAAACAAATAAAAGCAATTTTTGTCCTTTGCTAAACACAATGGTAAACTATACTACTTTGAATGGAATGCATTAAAATAGTTTTTGTCCTTCATTAAACAATGGTACATCACACTTTTTGCATTTTAGACAAGTAACCCTTCATACAGTTTCTGCATCTCTTTTTCAGTTCTAATTGCTCTACACAGTTAATTGTTACATTCATATGCCATAAGGCATCACTGAAGCTAATCTGAGGAAATTAAAAGTACTTTTTGTTGATAATGCCATATGAAATCGCTGGGACAGAAAGGGTTAAAGGATCTTGGCAAAATTTTGATTTATTCACCATGTTTTAAATTTCTTAAAATGTTTCTGCATTTATCATTTCTAATATTTGATAATTGTTATTATTCTACAAATTTATACTATTCTATTTTGCTTGTAAGGAAAAAAAAATTATTCATGTTTTATTTTACTGAGGTTTATTAATAGAGAACTGCAGGAATGGTAGCCAAAAAAAGGTTAAAATTTTCAAAAATATTTGACAATTCCAGATAATTTCTACCTTTATGAGCTCTATATTCCAATATTTTTTTATTGTTTTATGCAGAAAAATGATTTGTCTTTAATTTTAGTTTTGTAAAATTTTTTGTGAAGTGGTCCACTAAAGGTTAAAATTTGACCTTAAATAAAGGTCATGTGACCAAATTTTTATTAATTACCCTACAACAATGAAACATACATATTTCAAATCCTCAGCCTCTCCTGATTTCAAAGATATATAGATTGAGTGAAATATTCTAAAAAATAGTAAGATGTTTAACTTTAAAAGAAATTTATGAGGTGACCTGAATTTGATTTGACCCATGTCTCAAAAACTATTGGATGGACCAGCCTAAGATTTGGAATGTTATTTTCTCTGGTCAAAACTATCCTATGCACCAAATTTCAGTTAATTTCCTTGGGGGTAGGGTGTTTGTCTCTGGGTCACTTGTCCTGGAACTCCCCAAAAACCCTAAGATCCACTCAATGCTAGCCTAAGAAAGAAGTAGAGACAATAAGGGAAAAATAAAAAAAGCAAGTGAAAATAAAGATAATGAAAACTTATACCATGCTTACACTTACAGATTCCTATCCATGGGAATAGTAGTAAAAATAAAATATAGAACAGACAGACAACGTTCTTTACCTCCTCCCACAGACACTGCTGACAGAAAATAGTTGTGAAAGGAGATTTCGAGGAAAGTAGGAAATGTATAATGAAGAGAATACCTTCAAAGTTCACTCACACCATATGTACATTTCTCGCATGTGGGGTGGCTCAACCCACACAGCTTAACTGGGTGGAACCAAAGGATTTTTGTCTCCAATCCCTCTCTCTTCACCACAATGTTGCCTCACTCTCTTTCTTCTATCATTATTACAACTGACATTGCTCTTCTAAACTCTCTAACTGTATGCCTCTTCCTTTAAGGAGATTATGCAGTACCAAACTTTAAACACATTCTGAACCTCCTCCTGTCAAACTTTCCAATACAAAAATTAATTGGTATTTTCAGTCTTTCATTTACTCAACCAGTCAAATCTGGAACAACCTCCCTCAGTCCATTTTTCCCCCCATCTATGACCTCCAAGCTATAGATAGGCTAGAAACGAAATCAGGGATGAAGGCATAGATAGAAGGTTAGAAACTGAAGGAGGGCAGTTTGGAGATTAAAGATTTGTGCCAGACTCTATCAAAAGCTTTTCATATGTCTAGCACAGTAGAAAAGGTTTCACCAAAATCCTGAAAGGAGGAGGACCAACAGTCAGAAATATGCAAGAAGATTGCCAGTAGAGCATTCCTTCATGAACCCATACTGACAATCTGAAAGAAGACAGAGAAGAAAGGTGCTTAAGAATCTTCCTATTAAGGATAGATTCAAAAACTTTAGAGAGGCATGAAATGAAAGCAATTGGACAATAGTTGGAGGTTTGAGAGTGGTCACTAGGGTGTGTCACTTTTGGACTTTTTTTGAAGTTATGGTGCTTACCTCTTATATTGTGACAAATTGACCGAAAACCATGAATAAACCAAAAAAAAGACAATCAGGTAATATTTAGGGTCCCCTCCCCACATTTGAAAAATAAGCCCCCTATTCACACAAAAAAATGGTGATTTTTGGAGATATTTTTGGTCATAGTTTCCTTACTAATCGTATTTCAAAATTTTGCTGCCAAAATATAGAGAATAATGGTATCCTCTTATTGTGAACGTTTTAAAACTATCAGGTCATCCCATAAGTAATGTCGTTTTTTAGATCGGAATTTGAAGGAAAAAAAAAAACAACTGAAACTTTTTAATCTGGTATATATTTTCCATCGGAATCAATGACATTCTGCCAATCTCCTAAAATTTTCAATGCCATGTTTATAAAATTCAGGCAGTTTTGAGGCAAAAAATGTATAAAGACTGGTGTGCAGGTCATCTAAAGAAGTATACTATTTCTCATCAAGATAGGTTTGCAGACTCCTGAAGAGATGATAATCTGAAGGCGCAAGGTCTGGAGAATATGGAGGATGTGGAAGTTTTTCCCACCCAAGCTCCTCAATTTTTGCAGAAGCGATCCGAGTGGTATGAGGACATGCGTTGTTGTGATGCAACACGATTCCTTTCCGATTAACCAAAGAAGGTCTCTTTTCTTTTAGTGCAGTGTTCAATTGATCCAGTTGTTGACAGAAGACTTGAGCGGTGATTGTTTGGTTGTGTGGTAAGGTTTCAAAGTGTATTACACCACCTTTATCCCACCAAACACTAAGCAACACCTTCCAAGGGTGAAGATTTGGTTTTGGCTGTGGTGTCGCTGGTTCTCTAACACAAACCCACTGTCGACGGCGCTTAACATTCTGGTAGAGTATCCACTTTTCATCACTAGTCACTAAATGGTGCAAAAACGGATGTTGGAGTTCACAGGAATGAAGAGCTGTGCTAATGTTTACCCACACCCTCAGATTGTCGACTGACAATTCATGTGGCACCCATTTTCCTAACTTAGGCACTTTCCCGAGTTGTTGCAAATGTTGATGGATGGTGGACGGGGATGAATTGAGTTTCTGGGCCAATTCTTCAGCAGTTGTTGAACAGTCTTCTTCAAGTGCAGCTAACAGTAGGTCATCAAACTCAGCAGGGCATCCAGAGCGTGCTGCGTCTATCAAACAGCAGTCACCATTCCTAAACTTTTGAAACCATCTTTGACATTTCCTCACATGCAGAATATCATTGCCATAAATGTCCTGAATGTTTCATGTTGCTTCAGTAACACTATTCCCCTTTTTTGAACTCTTAAAGCATTATATGCCTGATATTCTTCTGGTAATGCCATGTTTATGAGGGGTTCACATAAAGCAAAACACACATCTTCACTGGTCAAGGTCCATAAAGTATGTAGCAAAACACGATAGATCTCCTCTTAGATATAACCTTTAGAAAATTTATGCTTAAAACAAGTAGGACTAGTTTAAATTTAACCTATCGTAAAAAACGACATTACTTATGGGATGACCTGATATTTTAGTTGTATACAGTGCTGATATTTGAGTGGACCTTATGAAATTTTACCCCCCATTTTCATTTCTGTAACATTTATTTACAGTATTCCCAAGTTTTATCTCCAAAAACTATGCAAGTATAACCAAATGTATGATAAATTTGCTTTTCTTTCAGAATTCTATTATAGATTTGCTTAATTTCATACTTTATTAAAATTAGTCAATAGTCATGGCTAACAGTAAGCCAATATTAAGAACAGACCTAAGAAAATATGATTCTTTATTGGGAAAGTTAGTGGAAGACATATGCGTAAGAGAAGGAAGCATGCTTCCAACGAATAGTGAAGTTCTCAGTCACTTTTCTTCTTGAGAAGGGATCAAATGAAAAGCAACAATGTGTCAAAGGAAGAAAATATTTTGAGAGTATTAGATAAGGTAGAAAAGGTGTGGATTATGGCTGGCATACCATCAAAATCCGTTAGAAAGCAGAAAGGACCCAAAAAAATGTGGGATTTGATAAAAGAGCATGAGAAAATGGGTAAAAATATAAAGAAGAAATGTTATGAAACCCAAAAAACATCTTTCCTGTCTCGTTTAGCTAACTTATTTGATATATCAACTGAAAATGTATGTAATGAGATCCAAAATGATACATTGAGAACTATACAACAGAAGAATGAGGATCTTCACTTTTTGGAAGATCAGCAAAGTGCTAGAATATATTCTCTGGGTCTGATCAATAAAGCTTATGTAGCCAAACTGATCAAAAAGACTGCTAGAATAGAAGATGAAGAATAAGGAAAATTGAAAGAAAACAAGCAAAAGGCGAGTTAGTGGACTCAAGTAATGATGAAAATGATTTTACTCTGAGGCCAGGCCCATTAAAATGTCCTAAGTTACCCAGTCAACATTAATATCTAATACAGCTGATCATTTAGGACTATCATTCGGACAATGCTCGACATTTGCATCTGTGGTAGCAGCTGAATGTGGGCTAGATTTAAAAGAGATGTCATTATCGAAAAGTATTTCTGCATGAGCTGCAAAGAAGTCAAGGAAAGCTACTGCTGACACTATTAAAGAGTCATTCAACCCACCTGAATATTGTGTAGTCCACTGGGACAGCAAAATGATACTGAATGTTTCAGGAGGAAAGCAGGATCGATTGCCAATACAGGTGACCCTCTGTATACATGGTTTCTGTATACACAGTTTCAGTGATGTATGAGGAAATATACTTGGTCATAGGGAGGGGGTCACTTGGTCTAGGGATTGATTGTATTTTTTCCCATAAGGATAGTCACCATATGTATGGTTTCTGTTTACACTGGCGTTTTCAGGAACCTAACCCCCGTGTATAGCAAGGGTCACCTGTACTTATGTCAGGAGAATGTTGAGAAACTTCTCTCGATACCCGATATCAGTGTCTCAACTGGATTGACACAAGCTTGTACCATTTTTAGCACAATCCAAGAATGGAAATTACAGGATAAGGTTTACGGAATGTATTCAATGCTACTTCATCCAATACTGGCTGGATAAAAGGGGCTTGTAAAGTACTGGAAGACCTCTTTGGAAAAAAATTATGGCTCGCTTGTCGCCACCATATGGCAGAACGAGTTTTGTCAGCAGTGTATCTAAAGGTATTTGGAAAATCTACTTCACCCAAAAATGAATCTTTCAAGACCTTCAGAGATGTTATATGGGAGAAGCTAAATACTAAGCAACCCTTCAAACAGCTATCTATCAATGACAGACATCTCAAGGACCTGAAAAAATGTGTCATAGATTTTATGACAGATTTGCTCAAAGATAACCAGAGCCTTCCCAGGGATAATTGCAGAGAGGTAGCTGAAACAACTATGTTCATTTTAGGAGAAATTCCTGCCAGAGGAATACACTGGATCAAGCCAAGAGCTCTCCATCATGCCAGATGGATGGCTGTCATATTGTATACCAATAAGATATTAGCATTTTCAGACCAAGCCAGATATGAAATCGTGAAATGTTACAATAAAAAAGCTGGAAAGAGTATGCTTGTTTACATCACTGATCTACAAGTACTGGCTATCAGTCACCAACCCACTTGAGGCTCCTGAAAATGACCTCCTCCTTACAACAAATTAGTTCAGTACAAGAAAATTGACATGGAAGTAGCGGAAGCTGCCCTCAACACTCATTACTGGTTACTGGTCTAGGTCATTACTGGTACCTATCTGAAGAACTTGTAACCCTTTCTCTCTTTAGAGATTTACCTCATAGTGAAAAGGACAAGGTGGCCAAAAAACTTTCCTCTTTCAATCAACCACCAGAATTCAAACAGGGTAAGCCAATATTTCCCATCCTAAAAGAATGAATTAAAATTCAGCAATTAGTTGGTCCAAACTCATGGTTTGTATTCAAAGTCCTTGATTCAATGGGAGATTGGATAAGGACTCCAGCTGTAACATGGGACAACAACAATGCTTTTCAATGGATGAAGAGAATACTCTCTTCAACTAAGGTTGTTAATGACACTGCAGAAAGGGGTATCAAACTTTTGCAGGATTTTCATGGCTCATGTAGGGATGAAGGTGAATTTCAGGCATTGCTTTAAGTTGTAGAGGAAAACATGCGTGTTTTCCCAAAGTTTTTCAAACAAGGTCTCTTGAATTTATAATTTCTTTCCATTTATAATTTCATTTCATTTACAATTTTTCATTATAATTTCAAGAATAGCACTTTGTTTCTATTTGATTAAAATTGTTTGTTTGTATTTCATAATAAAAAATAAAAAATGATGGGGCTTTGCATGTTTTTTAGATTAATAAAAATTTAAGTTCAGATCTTCCAAAGATATGAAACAGCAGCATTTTTCTCTTAGAAAATGCATCAAAATGACCAGAGAGATATAAAAAATTTAATAAATTTAACTCAAAGGTTAATAAAAACTATTCAGATTATTATTCTCTACATTTTGGTAGCAGAACATATGAAATATGATGATTAGTAAGGAAACTATGACCAAAAATATCTCCAAAAATCACAATTTTTTTGTGAATAGGGGGCTTATTTTTCAAATGGGGGGGTACCCTAAATATTACTCAACTGTCTTTTTATTTGGTTTATTCATGGTTTTTGGTGAATTTGTCACAAGAGGTAAGCACCATAACTTTTCAAAAAAAGTCCAAAAGTGACACACCCTAGTGGTCACCCTTCTTTGGGACAAGCTGAATCAAAGCAAACTTCCAGCAAGAAGAGAAAGTACCAGATGAAAGAGTCTGCCAAGGCAGGGTGTCAGCACAGAAGCACAGTTCTTGAGACCAACAGGAACACCATCAGAACTGTATGCTTCCCTCGAGTTGAGCCCAGATTGGGCAGAAAGAACATCTTTGGAAGAGAATCTAATTTCAGACAATTAAGTTGGAGGGAGGAGGAGATGGAGGAACAGCACTGGAGTCATCCTAGCTTGAATTGCAGGTGAAAGTTTGATGAAAGAGTTCAGCTTTGCCAGGAGAAGAGAGCAACTGAGTCATTGAAATGGAAAAGAGGAGGGAAAGAAGTAAAGTTGTTGGAGAGGGTCTTATCTAGAGAGTGAGAAGAATTAGATAGTTTACCAAATTTTTGTTGGATGAAGGAACTTTTGGCAAATCAAAGAATAATTTTTGCACAATTCCAGGCAGAAAATAAGCTGAGTGAGAATCAGGAGTTGGATGCATAAGGGAAAAGCAACACAAATCAAAATATACCAGTTCAATAAATTTATCATTATTTACCAACTTTTATTATCAAATAAAAAATGAAATATACAATATATATAATGAATGCACCTTACATTTATTTTAAATTTTTGGTTTTCTTTAATCTCTTATCTCACCCCCTTCCTCACTTCTAGTCCTCATCACCTGATGAAGGTCTGATGGAGACCCTGTGCTTCAAATAAATCCACTTCATGTGCTTTATTTCCTATAGTCTAAATATTATAACCTATGCCCATTTCTAATTAAAACAAATCAATTGAAACTACCAGTTACTTACAATCTCTTTACACTGTTCCATTGACTGCTTAGATGAAGTTCCAAGGTTACTCATATCAGAACCATTCAATTCTTTTGTAGAAGAATTAACACACTTTGTGGATACCCTTCCCCACTTTTCATCAGCAGCTTCATTTTTGTCAACAAACTTGGTTTCTAATTTATTTACTTTTTTTTGTAGTTTATTTTCTTCCAACCTTCTTTTTAATGGTATATCACATTTTAAAATACTTCCTTTCCTTTTCTGGCTAAAGGAAAGCCGAGATATTTCACTTGCTGATAACCTTTTAAGAAGAATTCTTATCTCTTTCCTGGATACAGCAGAATGTGATGTTTCATAAACTCTCTTCTCAACTGATTTATTTACAATAAATTCATTTCCCTTCACTGGTAAATTTCTCTTCAATGAGTCTACATCAGAAACTGTTGCAGACTGTATAAAGTTCATATTTTCTGAACTGGTGATATTTCCAGACTTTTCTGATGCTAAATCAGAAGTAAACTTTGCATCTTGTACTGACTCTACATCAAAAATTTCCTTAGATTGTGCATCAATATAGTGTGTTCCAGGTTGTTGTAATCCTTTATCAGTAAGTAATTTTATGTGCTGTGATGACTCCATCAGAGAAATTATCGTAGAATGTTGAGATTCAACACAAGATTGGCAGCAGTGTAACAGGTGATGATTCTACACTTCCAAAATGTGGTAATTCTATATTAGTTGTAACTGTTGTACATTTCTGCCTGAACACTCTTTATGATTATCAATCCTTTCCCTTTGATTAAACTTGAGATAAAAAACTATCATTTTGAGGATCAGTAGAAATTCTCTCTTCACACAATGTAATGAAGTGCATTATTAGAAATTTCCAGTACTTTTATTTGAAGATCTTTGGCTGCCTTCAGTAAGGATGACAAACTGTTCTTTCGAATACTAACTTTTTCTTCATAGATGTAATTCAAAAGAGCTTCCAAGTCTCTAGGATCAGTTTCTGTCATAATGACAAAAAGATGGTGACGTGGTTTCTCTTCAAAGATTTTTTTTATAGTAGTCACTACAGCTGGACAACACCAGCCTATGAACAGGGAAGTATTTCCTATCACATACAATTGCTGAATCAACAAACAGTTCCTGTACAGAAAAAATACACATTTAAATATCTGATTTAAAGCTTGCAACAAATTTAGTCTTACATCATTTCATCAATTTTTCCTTATTAAAGCATGCTGGAAGCTGCATTGATATCAGAGTTAAATAACCATCCATTAATTCCTATTTTATTTTTGTTTCAGATGAAGGATTGAAGAGTTACAGGACACAAGCTGCTTATTCCAGAGTCAAACTAAGCTGAAATTCCTCATTCCACAATAAAATCAATTAGTATTTATTAGTGATGGGACGATTAATCGGAATCGGAATCGAGAATCGGAAGAATCGAGCATTTTTCAGGAATCGGAATCGAGAGAATTGTACCATGATTTCCGATTCTTAAAACGATTTTAACTTTTAATTGAACCAGTTTTGCAATGTAAACTTTAAAATTTAAATGAAAGAGGATAACAAATTTATTTTTATTGTATTGTAGCTATACATTAAAACATGTATATCCATGATGTGTAATCAAGAAGATTAAAATGAATTGTTACAACTTACAGTTGATTTTTATTTTAAACCAATCTATTATAATTTATAATTTATATTACCATACTCATAATGTAAATAGTTAATCTTACCAGAGTAAAATATGACAATTTCCAGAAAAACAAGTATAGAATTATATTTAAAAATATTGAGAATCGGAATCGGAATCGAGACTTTTTAGTGGTATCAGAATCGGAATCGTTAAAAATTTTGGTATCGTCCCATCACTAGTATTTATTGAAGTACAAGTTATAGAGTAACATTCTGGAGCATCGTGGTTGTAGGGTGGTCGACTGCCATGACATTGTTATACATTATATACTGTTTAGCCCAGTAAAACCTAAAGCTTAAGGGCCAAATTAAATAAAATAAATAGTCCAGCTTCACAATTATGTCATTGTAAATTGTAAAACCAATGTATTATTTTATTATTAATAAAGGTTATTCAATTCAATTAAAAAAAATTCAATAGCTACATCCCATGTTATAAATCCCAGTCCTATCAGACATTAAGTCAATCATAATTATCAAAACCATACTCCACTGAATTAAATATGCATTAAACACAAAAACACTAAAATATAAATTATAATCATTATAATAATAATATAGCATTCACACCTCTGAAGGCTGAAAAAGTCTATGATTTTTGGCTCACTGGATCCATAATAAGACTTGATATAACTACTAGGGATGTACCGATATCGCTTTTTAGCTGATAACCAATACCAATACTGGTAATTAAAAATAGTATCGGCCGATAACCGATATTGATATCCAGCTAGGGTTTATTAGTTTGTCATATTTTTGTAACATATTCCTAATTTATTTTCTGTGTTGAAAATTTGGCAACAAAACAATAAGGTAATTCTACGAGAAATAGACAAATGAAGTACATGGTAACCTCTTCAAAATTCATGAAACTTGGTGTGAGGGTTGGTTTAGGTCCAAATTACAAATTTCTGAATTTTTTTGAAAATTGGTCAAGTTGGTCAAATTTTATGGCTTGACCAAATTTTGGTCAAATGAAAAAACCAATAATTTTCAAACGTAAATATCTCAGCTCCTAATTGTGGTAGTGTAGTAAGTCTTAAATGATAAAATATGTAAAATTAACTGTAGTTTCTAAATATGTATCATTTTTTTAGGGTAACAAAAATAAAATATAATTTTTTGGAAAAGTTTTTTTTTTTTTTTTTTGCATTTGGCAGCGAAGATATCATTTTTCGAAAAAAAGACCAGGAATAAAAAATGTTTATTTGATGTATGTACACCATAATAAGTAATAAAAAGTCAGCTTATCGACGATTATTATGAAAAAAAAATGAAAAAAAAAAATCCTCCAAATTTTAATAATTTTTTGCTTTCTTTCCAGATTTTCAGTATATACCTAATTTTCTAGTATACGTAAATTTACCTAACCCTTAAAATGCCTCAAAACAAAATTTTGTTGCGATCCTATGAAAAAACAAGAAGAATTTTCTGTAACATCAAAAAAGTAAACTCTGCCATGGCAGCTGCAAGCTATGGAATTTTGGAAGAAAATCAATTACTATGCAGCAATTGCTATGTCACAATTAAAAAGAAGCCAATTGTATTAGAACATGTTCAACGTTCATCCAGAGAGCCGGAACCTGCACCAATACCTGAGCCAGACATACTTAACGAATGTATGGAGCGAAGCAGTAGCGATTCCACGAATCCACCACCATTGGAAGAATTTGTCGTTCAAGACAGGCAATTCAATAAAGATTTGCTCAGCGACAATATTTTACCTTTATTTGATGAAAGCCCTATTAAAACAGGTAATAAAACAATAGAGACTCCATTCAGGACATTTGTTTCTTAATGCCAAATTCGTAGTTTTCTGTTTTTAAATATTAGCATCAGCACTTGAATACATATATACAAAATATTTGATATTTGATTATTTCACGCAACCTAAATTTATGAATTTGTTTTACAGCTGGATTGAAGCCGGGACAAAAACAGATAAAGGCTTCTACGAAATTCAGATCGACAACGGAAAAGGTTAAACGAAGTTTTGAAGCTGCTTATGGGGCTCCTATTGACTATTCTGAAGCTGGTCCGTCCAAAAAAAGTTGTTTGGAAGATGATAGAGAGGCAAGACTACTTTTGGACATAGTTATTGAAATTTGACATTTTAAATTAAATTTAATACAGTCATCGAAGTATATACTAAATTAAGTTTTATCTGTTTACATTTTTATAATCGGACAATATAATACATATACATATATTTTATGAAAAGTTTAATTAAAAATATACTAATTAAACTTAATGTCAAATACACTTTATTTCAGGTATCAAAAGGTTATGGAAGAATTAAAGGAGAAATTTCAAGCAAGTAACGATCGCAATCTTAGGTTACAAATACTATCATTGTATCCCTATCCCATTGAAAAAACTGCTGACTTCTTTGGAGCAACAAAGTATATGGTGTAAGAGCCGCAATCTTCAAAAACAGTTTGGGATTCTTCCTAACATTCCAAACATGATGAAAGGGAAGGTCATCACAGCTGAAATGAAAAAAATCATTCAGGAGTTTTATGAAAATGACGAATATAGTAGGATGTGCCCGGGAATCAAAGATTATAAGTTTGCAATAAATGAAGAGGGTGAAAAAAAAAAAAACAAAAAAGACTGGTATTGTGTAACTTGAAAGAGTTATATGCTGAATATGCAAAAAATGATGAAAATCCCAAAATAGGCTTTAGTACCTTTGCTCATCTTCGACCGTCATGGTGCGTGCTTGCGGGACAAAGCGGAACTCACAGTGTCTGCGTATGTACGCATCACCAAAATCCGAAACTACAAATATCAGCGTTAGGCATTAAAGATTTAGACTACAAAAAATTAATGTCTTTATCCATCTGCGGCATGGACAATGAAGATTGTATGATGCACCGATGCAAAAGATGCCCGCGAGAGGTGGAATCAAAAATTATTTGGAAAGTTTGGACTTCATGGCGATGGAAGAGATAAAATATAAACAATGGGTGTCCGTCAATCACTGTATGTTAAAAGATATCACCGAAACTCCAGAGGAATACGTGGAATCGCTCACCAAAAAAATTGCACAACTGACAAGACACCACTTCACGAATAAATGTCAGTCGAGTTACTTCAAAAATCTAAAAGAAACTCTGCCCGAAAATGAAGGTGTTTTGGTGGGCGATTTCGCGGAAAACTTCTCATTCATCGTACAAGATTGTGCCCAGGGTTTCATTGGGAGAACTCGCAATGTACAGTGCACCCATTCGTTTATTATTCCAAAAACAATGCAGGAAAACTAATTTGCAAAAGTTACTGCTTCGTTTCAAACCGTCGCAGGCATGATACAATTCTGGTTCATAGTTTTCTCAAAAAATTAATCCTGTGCATCCAACAACAAAATTCAAACCTAACTAAAATTCATTATTTCACAGATGGATGCGCGGCTCAGTATAAGAATAAAACAAATTTTCTAAATTTATGCCATCATTTCGAAGACTTCAAAATTCATGCTGAGTGGAATTTTTTCGCGACATCCCACAGGAAGAATGCCTGCGACGGTATTGGCAGAACGGTAAAAAGAGCAGTCGCCAGAGAAAGCTTACGACGGCCTCTCGACCATCAAATCTTAACAGCTGAGGACTTCTACAATTTCTGCTCTCAAGAATTCCTAACCGCTATTGACTTTTTTTACGTCTCTGAGGCAGAAGTTGTAGATGTAGAGCTTTCTTTGCAAAAACGTCTGAGTGAACCTATTACTTCTATCAAAGGTACTCAACAATTACATCGCTTCGTCCCAATTTCCAAGAATTCGTTGAAGGTTTATCCACTCTCTCAGAGTGCACAGTCAGTCGAAATAAGAGAGCTCATTAGAGTTTCTGCTTCGGATCAAGAACATAATACTGTCTCTCAACGCGAAATTGAAACAGGCTCTTTTGTGGGTTGTATGTATGAAAATAAACTATGGCTCGGATTAGTCCAGTCCTTTGACTGTGAATATGATGATTTTCTGATAAAATTTCTCCATCCTTCGGGCGTATGTCCCTCATACATTTTTCCTGCGCAAGATGATGTTTGTCACGTTCCAACAGAAAATATATTTGGGAGTATTGAAGCAAGTTTACGAGGAGGAACAAGAATACAATACATTTTTCCGCTTCAAGAATTAAATAACTTTTCAAAGAAGATAAAATAAATTCTATCGAATGTATACTATTTAAGATTGTCTATATAATATTTCTAAAATTTTTATCTAAGATTTGTGTATCTACTTAATAGTTATAAAAATCTTTTCAAATTCTTTTTTCTTATTATTATATTATTAGTGTCTAAAATTTGGATTCACTGGATGAGAATACTGTCTCTTAATTCATTCTCAAAGACTTGTGTACGTGTAGTATTAGGAAGAGTTTTATACTCTGATAAGCGCTTTATAAATTAAACATTATTATTGTCAATATATTCTGTCCCTAAATATAAGAGAGGTTATGTATGTACATTGTACATATATTTTAAAAGATTTTTTCTCCTTTGGTTTATCTACATGTATTTTTTATATGATTTGAAAATTGTCTTTTTTTGGACCAACAAGTCTGTAATAAATCTTCGTTGTCTGAAAAAAAATTTTATTACTTAATTTCAAACTCAGTTTTGAGCCTTATAATAAACTATAAGCTGACTTTTTATTACTTATTATGGTGTACATACATCAAATAAACATTTTTTATTCTTGGTCTTTTTTTCGAAAAATGATATCTTCGCTGCCAAAAAAAAAAAAAAAAAAAAAATTGACATTTTTTCCAAAAAATCATAATTTTATTTTTGTTACCCTAAAAAATGATACATATTTAGAAACTACAGTTAATTTTACATATTTTATCATTTAAGACTTATTACGCTACCACAATTAGCAGCTGAGATATTTACATTTGAAAATTGTTGGTTTTTTCATTTGACCAAAATTTGGTCAAGCCATAAAATTTGACCAACTTGACCAATTTTCAAAAAAATTCAGATTTTTGTAATTTGGACCAAAACCAACCCTCACACCAAGTTTCATGAATTTTGGAGATGGTGGAGTGTACATTTGGCACTTTCATTTGTCTATTTGTCCTGGAATTACCCATATGGTTTATTTGCTTGAACATACTCAAAATTGTTTATCAGGTGCAAAATTGCCAAGTAATGGGGATGTTATGAGGTACTATCTACATTTGCTTCAGTCGATTAAGAATAAGCACAAGGCTGCTCAGTTGACGATAGCGGAAGTGGAGACTTTTTGGAAGAAGGCGAGGATTCCACTGTGGCCAGTTCAACATGCAGTGAAACAGTTGGAGAGTCTGATGAAGAAGTGGGATCTTTTGAAAAAAAATCAGTCCCAGAAGATGGATACACAAAGGAAGAAAGAAGAAGAGCTAAAATCCTGCTTTGATGACCTTTTCGACATTGCTCACCAAAATGCTATGGTGTTGATGACGAATGAGGAGGATAAAGCATTCCTTTTGGCACAAAGAGAGAAGGGCAGAAGAGGCTCCATTGATGGAATTGATATGACTTTGGCTAAAGAGGAGGAAGCAGCTACGAAGAAGCGAATTTGGAATGATTAATTTAAGAATACATGAAGTAGAGAATCTCGTACTTAACAGAAAAATCATCCTGGAATCTTCTTCATCTTCCACAGGTGAGAACACCACAAATTCAGAGAATGAAGGAGCTGTTGGAGGAGTCATAGCGTCATCACCTCATCCAAAAAGAGGCTGCAAGAATATCCTCCATCCAGAAGTTCTTTCATCATCGGATCGCACTAAAACTAGTGACTGTGATGTGGTCTTTACCATCACATCAGTGATCAGTGGTCAAAGATCTTCGAGTAGTGAATGACACTGCTGAAAGGGGAGTTGCATTGATGCAGGAATATAATAGAGTCCTCAGCAAGAATGAAGAACAGACCCAGTTTGTCATTCAAATTGTCCAAGAGCATTGAAAGAAGTACCCCGATTCCAAGAAGGATACCATTCTCAAAGGCATATCAGACTCTTTTTGCAACCTTTAAATAAGGGTTGTGTTGTGCTAACTTTTCAGTTCAATTTCTTATAAACTTTAATTTTAATAATACATGATTTTTAAACAACAAAAAATACTTTTAACTGAATGAAATAAATAAAAAAAAATGATGGGGCTTTGCAAACAATATGGGGATCTAATAATAAGCTAAATTTGATTATCTGCAAAGTTATGCCCAGCTCAAATCACATTATTTTGAGTCCCATCGCCACAGAACTGCATTGGGATGATGTTCCAGGGTAGTGGTCATACCCATTATGTATGTAAAGATTAGTAATTTTATACATCTAGTTCACAAATGAAGTAAAATTTGAATAGCAACCAAGCTTGTTGTTAGAAATATATTAATAAATATTAATTGTACAACTTTTTTATATTAAATGAATACTGGATTTGAGTGTGAGTGAATCTGTAATGTATTATAAAAGGCAACTAAGGAGTTAGGATGCTTAAAATTTCAGACAGCTTGATCACACACTAAATATTGTCCAAACGCTATAAAATTTTACATGAAAAACTCTCAATAAGAAGCATCTAATGAAGGGGTGAGAAAGAACAAAAATAAAGTGACAAAATAAGGGCCACCCTAATGTTGTACATATATGCAGCATCCACTTTTGGAATGAAATTAAGCCAAAGAAAGTAAGATGGTACAGAAATGGGGTTGCTGTCAGTCATCCCAGTCACCACCCGAGCTTTTGTGAGGAAGAGCAGGTGATGATGTTTCAACAGACTGAAAATTTGAGGAAAGGCCACAAATGTTGCATAAGTTTATGAAAAGTGAGTCAGGCCCAGAGGCCCAGAACATCTCAAATGGGCAGTAGCAGATCCAGCCCTGCTGCCCATGTTTGGACTCCCAGTATCAGTAGCAGGAGAGCCAGAAGTGGGGACATTTATGGTCCCCTCCCCATATGACTCCAAAGCTCTTGAAATTGTTGCTAATGTTTTTTTTTAGTTTTCAAAAGATTATGTAGTGTGTAAGATGCATGTATTTGCTGGGAGAGAAGTGTGTTTGAGAGCATGCTAGACTGCTCACAGGATAAATGAGACAGAAATTACAAACATTTCAACACTTCACACAAGTATTAAGTTGAAGACTTAACATAATTTTGTATGAATGAGGGCTTTTTTCATTTTCAATAAAACTTAATAAATATTAAAAAAAAATAATTTATTGTATCCACTACTTTGATATTTATAATTATTTGCATTATCAAATGTGTATTTGGTCACAATACAAAAAATTTCAATGAAAAACTAATTAAAGGCAATAGAGGGTTCATAGCAAATCTTGTCAAGTGATTTCCCTGACCACCATCCAATTTTTTTGTTCTCCCTGAAATTTTGCAACAAACTTTTATTTTTCCTGACTTTCCCTGACCATTTTTCAATTCCCTGACTTTCCAGGTCACTATGAATCTTGCAATAAAAATACAAACTGGGACCTGTGAACATGCTTGTGTTTCAATTTGTATGTATCTATTTGGTTGACAGCCATAACATCCCATGGAAAAAAAATGGCTCTTGTAAAAATGTGCCAAGGCAGGTCATTAATAGGCCTACAATAGGTGGAAACCAGCCATATATTATATTCAATAATAATTGCAATATTGCAAAGAAAATAGGGTCCTAACCTAACCCATGAAGTAATACAGTTGGTTTTATACAATTCAAAAATGACTACATGATTAATTAACATTTTCATGTACTCATTATCTAGTTGATTTTATCTTTATCTGGTGGGCCATTTTGTAATTGGGGTTATGGTAGCCTTCCATCTATTTTGGAGTGCCACTTTTTTACCTGTTGAAACATACAAACTGAACAGAATTTGCAGACTTGTACAATTCCAGGATTGTCTGCAAAATCTGGCAATAACATTATTAATTTCAATTTTTGTTGACCCTACAAAATATTCCCACACTTTATCATATCCCAATTTATGTAATTTCTCAGTATGTGTCCTCAGAATAGCATATCTATACATACAAATATATACTGAAATACTGTATAATTTATTCAGGGCTATTCCTTAGAAAAAAATATAGAGGCAAATTTGAGAAAGGTGGTAGCATTATAAAAAATATATGCCACTGAGTTTCTTACTCACTACGGTACTGTCTGTATGCATTTTAAAGAACTTAAACCTGAACACATGAATGAGATATTATACATAGTTATCAGGGCTGTATAAATTAGCTACATTACATTAGGACAATATCAAGCCACTCAGGACAATCAAGGTTATCAAGTCATATAAATCATCCATACCTACTTTTTATAACAACATTTGGCAAAACATCAATTTCTAGTCAGCTAATCATCATTAATCTATTTACAAACTACTGTAGTATACGGTTGTACCATATATTCTGCTCGATTTTTTTAGTTCATTCAGAACAAAAATTAAAGGACTTATAAGGACAAATTTGCTTGAATTTTTAGTTTATTCACAACAAAAAGTAAATGACACAATGACAAATTAATCATCAGTATAATTCCCTTCTTTTTCTATAACCTCCTCCCACCTGTAGAAAAGTTTTTTATGCCACATTCAAAGAAATCCCTTGGTTTTGAGTTAAAAAAAAGTGATCACTTCATTTTCGATAGCTTCATAGCTTCCCTGGATTGCAACTTTTGTCCATCTAGGTGGTGTTGCAGACTTCTGAATAAATGGTAGTCTGAAGGTGTGATGTCTGGAGAATAAGGTGGATGAGGCATTTTTTCCAACCAAATGCCTCCAATTGGGCAGTGGTGATTCAAGCAGTATGAGGGCGCACATTATCCTGGTGGAATAGAACACCTCTGCAATTAATTAATGCAGGACATTTTTCTTGTAATGCCAGCTTCAATCGTTGGAGTTGTTGAGAGTAGACTTCAGCTGTGATTGTTTGGTTATCTGGCAGAAGCTTAAAATAAGTAATTCCTTGCATATCCCACCAAACTCATAGCAAAATTTTCTTTGGATGGGGTCCATTCCTTGGCTGAGGATCAGGCTTTGTTTCATGGCTAAGCCACTGATGTCGACACTTAATATTGTTATAGAGGACCCATTTTTCATCCCCAGTGATTATCCAATTCAAAAACAGTGCCTGCAGTTGCCAAGAATGCAGTGATGTGCAAATATCGATTCAATGTTGAAGATTCGCTTGTGACAAATCATGCGGAACCCATTTTTCAACCTTCATTACTTTTCCTAACAGCTTCAAATGACAATGAATGGTCATATGGCTAATGCAGAGTTGCAGGCCAAGTTCTCTTACAGTTACCAATGTGTTTTCCTCCACTGTTGCTTTCAGCAACTCTTCATCTAACTCATTTGGTCATCCTTTTCATTGATAATCTTTCAGACTGAAGTCTCCATTTCTGAACTTCTCAAATCATCATCTACACATCCATTCACTCAACATCATTTCCATAAACTCTCTGAATGTTTTTTTGTGGATTCACTAGTGTTAGATTCTTTATGGAACTTATACAGCATCACATGTTGAATATGCTCTTTTGTGGGCTCCATGTTTTTTCAATTACTGTGATATCGTAGGGGTGGTGTTGTAACTGTATGAAAAACACCAGAGAAAATATTCATTAGCCTAATCCTACACTAGCCTACGTCACACTGTATTGTGATAAAACATGTGCGAACTTGTCAGTGGGTATATTTTGCAACATTTCTAAAACTATTTCACACTATCTTGAGGTTATTCTATTATCTATCATCCATTTTCTAATCAAGCAGAATTTATGTTACAACCTGATACATATGGGAAGAGAATTTTAAATAAAAATTCAATATTAGGCTTATTACAAAATGAAGATCTTTTCTGACATTTTAAATCTGTCTAACTGCCTCAGACTTTGTATTTCAAATAAGACAATGTGACAAAGTTCAAATTATACTATAAAGTACTAATTACAGCCCATTACACTTAATGAAATTTCCTTAACCACTCACTATACATTGACTCTACTTACTTTACTTCAAAGGCTTTGGAGATGATGCAAGACAGTTAAAATATGATTATTCCACACTATACATAATGCCTCAGTCATTTTTAATTCACTTAAATGAAAAAACTAGAGATATTTTATCACTGCTTTAAAATCACAGACACAGTACTACATCCATTTTAGTTTGCGCTAGAAGCTGAAAATAAAGAAAATTATTATGAATCAATAATTTCATACCTAATTCACTTTTTAAAGCACCTTAAAATTTTAAGTGGAGTGGAAGCACCAAACTCTGAAATGATAACTTTAAATACATTTGTGAGTTTTAGTTCACCTATTTAAAGGTAAAACAAAGTTGGGTGAAATGGTCCATAATTTGACACATTTCACCAAAGCAATTTTGTCATCTTATTCAGTGGACTTCCCTGAGATATGCCACTAATTGTTATCCTCACAGAAACAGAATATTTATCACAAAGACTGAAATCTTCCTCCACTGTTCTTACATTTTCACATCTTATAATGCTAGGAACATTTTTATTAGTGCTGTGGGCATATTAGGATTTTGACAATATACCAACTGACAGATACAGTTACACTGTATTACATTTTCTTGAATGTTTTCAAAAGTTTTTCCCCAATTTCAATGAAATTTGTAGCCAATAATCACTATATATAGCAGCATTGATGGTATTCATTTCGATAAAATATTTTGATAATTAAAATAATTATCTCATGTTATTGAAAAATATATAAAATATTGTGTTCTGAATTATTAAGCAAGTATTCTATTTACAGATCTAAATGGTGAAAATGGGTAAGGAGGAGGATTTAACATTACATATTACATAATGTACCAAGAACATTTCGATGTGGAATCCTCCAAACAATTGGCAAGACGTGTAAACCTACAATTCAGTCACCATTAACACCCAGGTACAAGAAGCAGCATGTTGAATGGGTGCATCAGTACATGAAAACAGATTTTAATACTGTATTGTTCACCGATGAATGAAAAGCAACCCTTGAGGGACTTGATGTTTGGTCAAGAAGATAGATTGCTGAGAGCCAATTTCTACCATCGAGATTAAGATACCAACAAGGTAGAGGTAGTGTCATGTTTTGGGCAGGATTGATAGGCAATGAAGTAGCTGTCCCATACAGAGTGCCTGATGGTGTAAAAATGAATGTCCAGTCTTACACAAACTTTCTAAAAGAAAACCTCATTCCATGGTAGAGATTGACCCTTAGCAATCCATCTTCTTGACCAACCATCAGATCCCTCAAGGGTTGCTCTTCATTCATCTGTTTTCACATACTGATGTGCCCATTCAACACGCTGCTTCTTGTACCTGGGTGTTAATGGTGACTGAATCGTAGGTTTACACATCTTGCCAATTGTTTGGAGGATTCCACATCAAGATGTTCTTGGTACATTATGTATGCCAGTCTGCTCAAAAACCTCTTTCCTTAAGGACAATGGATGCTTTGCAGTTTGTGCTTGATTACAGATATCTGCCACCTTGTCACTTTTCTTATAGCTCCTTTATCACTTCACTGCCTCAGTTTGGTACCCTCCACTACAAACTTGTTTACAGTTCAATGAGCTCTGCCAAACTGCTTCACAATTTCAATAGATTTTATATTTTCAGCGAGTAACTTGCCTATTTTTCTTTTCTCAGTTAGTGTTAAATTATTCTTCTTACCCAATTTCACCATTTAGATCCCTAAATAGAATACTTGCTTAATAATTTGGAACACAATATTTTACATATTTTTCAATAAAATTATATAATTATTTTAATTATCAAAATATTTTATCGAAATGAATACCATCAATGCTGCTATATATAGTGATTATTTGCTATAAATTTCATTGAAATCAGGGAAAAACTTTTGAAAACATTGGAGAAAATGTAATCTGCTTAATAAGTGCGAACGCAGTGTATTATGATTACTCAGAGCATTTATCTGTATACCATTGTTGTTTTCAAGTCAAGATTAGGTCCTCTTTAATCATTTTCATACAGCAGTATCTACCACTGTGTGGATCCACTCACAAATACCATTAGACCATGGGGGGTACTCTGCATTTGTGCTGCATATGTTAGCATTTTTCATAGGCTGACCTATACCATAAACCACCATTATCAATAAGGAATTTCTCAGGTGCTCTCAAGAGAGCAAAAGGAGGAGACTAGACAGCAACTGACCAGCTAACTTGGTAAGTTCTCTGGGATGAAGAGACATTAGAAAAATTGGAAAATAATAAAAGAATTGAAACTACTATCATTTGAATGTTAAAACATTGTATTTTTTAAATAAAGAAATATTACATAGATGAAGCATAGGAAAAATTATACAAGTAAATGTTAATACATATTGCAATGTGTGATCTATTGAAGAAAATTTGAGAAATTCATGGCACTTTAAAATGGTTTTCTTTTATGAATATAAAAAATCTGATTGCACCATTTTAAAGGCCAAGTTTTATAATTTAAAATCAAATAGAGAGAACAGTCTCAACTCTTAACCATAGTACTGTGGGATGATTTGAATTTACACATTTGCTATGTAGCAAGTGTCACACTTTTGTTACTTTTTATTCTCTAGTTCAGTTAATTGAGTACATCATTAATATACAAGATTAAAAGTAAGCTCACTTCAAATGTTAATATGAACAAACCTGTTTTTATTTACTGTTCTCCTAGCCTCAGCTATGGCCTGTCATGCTTGTTACATGTAAGCATGACACATACAAGGAAGATTGGGGGACCAGCAGATATCTCTGGTGAGTATTATTTACTGTTAAAAGTGTGTGTGTGTGTGTGTGTGTGTGGTGTGTGTGTGTGTGTGTGTGTGTGTGTGTGTGCTTTATTCTCATGACAGTATGGATGTGTGCACTTTATTCTCATGACAGTATGGATGTGTGCACAGAGAAAAGCCAGCACCCTTTTCAAAAGACTGCTTGAAAGATCAGGGGAGCAACAGATGTCTCCGGCAAGTTTTGTTAAAAGTATACATATATATAGGCATACCCTGCATAACACGGATTCATTCAATGCTGATGAAACCTTGACACCATTCCCAAATAGCGATGCTTCAGATTCGCTTTTACACATTTTTGTAGAAAACATTTTTGACAAAAATGCATTCTTTAACATTGAATGGAATAAAGTTAATTTTAAAAATAAGCGCAATTTTAAAAAATTTAGAAAATATAAACTTTTTTTCCAAAATTAAAAGGGTTAATTTTTAACAAAAAATTAAACATACAATATACAATGGTAAATAGGGAAACAGCTTTTATCTGTTTGGCTTGAAGATTGTAGCAAAAAAAGAATTCTGCATAGCAAGATGACAATTCATTTGAAAGCGCTAATGTATGAAGAAACTTTTACTTTTGCTAGTTGTGGTCTTGCGGATGTTTTGACAGATTAAAAAAAATGTAATAATGAGCGCACTTTTAGCTAAAAATTGAACATTTTCTTAACCAAATTGTTTGCAGTTGTTTCACAATTAAAACTAGTTCATTTTCATGCAAAAATACAGTGTTCTTTCAAATTTTTCTTTATCAGTGACATCTGAGAATGAAACACTTTCACATTGATTACATTCCCCGATCAATGCTGATTCACCTAACGCAGTACTTTCCACAGATGAATTAACCGCATTAATTGGGGTATTGCTGTGTGTGTATATATACAGGGGTTGGACAAAATAATATGAACACCTTGATAAATGGCGGTTTTTATTCTTAATATGGAGTTGGTCCTCCTTTAGCAACAATAACAGCTGCAATGCATCGGGGAATTGATTCATACAGCTTTTGGACAGTGGCTAGAGGAATCCTGAGCCATTCTTCGAGCAAACCCTGCTCCAGTTCCTCCAAAGACGCCAGCGGTGGGAATCAGCTTCTGACCTGCTGCTCCAACTGACACCACAGATGCTCGATAATGTTAAGATCCGGGGATTTTAGAGGCCAATCCAAGCGTTCTACTTCACTAACATGCTCTTCAAACCAGTTTTTAACGACCCCGGCGGTGTGGATTGGTGCATTATCATCCTGGAAGATGGCGCCGCCATTGGGAAACAGCGTTTGGACCATGGGATGGACCTGGTCAGCCAATATTGACAGATAGACCTGGGCGTTAACCCTACCATGCAGTACTACAGCTGGGCCAAGAGTATTCCACGATATTGCTGCCCAAACCATCACAGATCTGCCTCCATGCTTAATGGTTCGGGTCAGGCAGTCGGGGTCATAAGCATCTTTAGGCTGTCTCCAGACGTAAACTCGACTGGAACATGGAAATAGCGTAAAGGAGGATTCGTTGGAGTAGACTACATTCTTCCACTGGTCCATTGACCAATTCTTATGGTCATTACACCATTTTCTGCACCGCTCAATGTTGATGTGCAAAAGGAAGGGTTTGGCAATTGCAGCCCTCCCATGGTATCCAGCTCCATGGAGCTCGCGACGTACAGTTCTGGTCGATACTGGGCTTGCAAGATGCTGGTTAAGCTCTGCAGTCACTTTTGGAGCTGTGATCTTATGGTTCTTTGTCACAATGCGCTTTAGCACCCAGCAGGACTCTCAATCACACAGCTTCTTCTTGCGTCCACTATTGCATTTGTCGGTGCTTCTCTTTCCATGGTTTTGGTATGCAGACATGACCATAGAGACAGTTCCTCTGGATACATTGAACATCTGAGCAGTTTTCGTCACCGATGCACCAGCCATCCGCGCTCTGACAATTTGCCCTCTTTGGAATTCTGACAGGTCTTTCATAACTGCTAATTCATAATTCACTCAGATCTGTAAAAACAATGTGAGGGTTATAACATGACGTATACACTCTCTGTTACGCATTTAAATAGGTTTGCCAGTCATTTGACCATTTACTTTGTGTCTGAGCAGTCTGTAAAGATAACCGGTGAAATCGGCGGGTGTTCATATTATTTTGTCTAACCCCTGTATATATTATATATATATATATATATTAGGGTGGTCCATAAAATTGAAGTTTTGATTTTTTGTTATTGCCGGGCAGTAACTTGTGAGGATGAATGAGAAAACACCTCTGGCCAATTTTTTCCCAAATCAATCACTTTTTAGGGGTAGCACACAGTACTTCATTTTTGCACTTTTGCACTACCTAGTAGATTTACTTGTATATTATGTTCCAGTTCCAGTAATACATCTTTTCCTTGACAGATTATTGGTGTAGTGTTCATTGGTTGTGTTTAGTGGTTGGATATATGATGACTCAAGTTCGAAGCTCTTGCTTTTATCTCCTTGAAGGAGATAAAGTGAAGGACAAGCTTCTTGGAAGCAAATTACCATCACGTGGAGAAGTATTGTCATGCTTCCTTCATCACCACACTAATCTCAATGAGGAGTTGAAGGAAAGTGCTCAAGTAGTGTGGGGTCAACTTGAAATATTTTGGAACAAAGCTCGAATCCGACAAGGGAAAAATACAAAGGAATCCAAAAGATCTTGGACCTTCACCAAGATTGGATCAAAAAAAAAAAGGACGAATGAGGAGGAGCCAGAAGCAGGTGAGTTGGATGATCAATGATAAATAAAATAGTTTCTCGAGAGTATGACATATTATACTGTACAATAGTCAATACATTTATCATATATATATTATATATATTTATTATTTATATTTAGGTGTACAACGAAGAGGGATTCAAGGAGACACTTCGGAACCTATTTGATATGGCACATGCTGATGCCTTGTCTCTAATCAAAAACCCAGAAGACAAGGCCTTCTTGCTGGCCCAGCGAGAGCCTGGAAGACGGGGATGCATGGTGGGAGTAGACAGAAAAACAGCAGAAAAAGAAAAACAAGCTGCCCACAGGAAGATGGAGGAGGAGATGCGAAAGAGAAAGGTGAGATTGTTCTTCAAATTCCTACTTTCATTTGATTGCAATGATTAGGTTGTTCGTTAACACTAATTGTCCATTTTCTTCGATTGTATTGCAGGCAGTCAATGAAGGTGCATCAACGTCGGGTACAGCAGTATTGGTGTCCTCAACAGAATCCTCAGTCACTGACGAGTCATCCTCCACCGAAGATGAATGGGCAAAAGGTGGAAAGTGACCTCCAAAACAGGTGAAAAGAGTCAAGAATGTGATAACATCAAATCTAGCTGCTGCCCTAGATCGGACACACACTACGGACAGGATGGCAACCTACATAATAGCAGAGACTGCATTGAGCCTTGGCCACAGCCCAATGAATTTTAACATCACCCAGACCTCCATCAAACGGCAGAGAGAACGACATCGGATCATGATCTGCAGTAGCCTAAAAGCTTCCTTTCAGTCTGGTCCTGCAATCATCCACTGGGAATCTGGGATGGAAAACTTATTCCAGACCTCCTCAACACCAGAGACCATGCGCATGTGGATCGGCTGCCTGTGCTCATTTCCTCCTTTTGGGTCAATCTCAGCTCCTTGGAGTCCCCAAAATACCAACTGGATCAGGAGAACACCAAGCCAGCGCAGTTTTTGAATTATTGACTGATTGGGGCCTCGAAGAATCTGTCATGGGGATGTATTTCGACACCACTGCCTCCAATGCTGGTCGTTTGAATGGAGCGTGTGTGTTGTTGGAGCAGAAGTTGAAGAAAGACCTTCTCCATTTTGCCTGCCATCATCACATCATGGAAGTGATGATCGGTGGAGTTTTCACTGCTTGCTATGGCCCAACGAGTGGACCTGATGTTCCATTGTTCAGCAGGTTTCAGAGCAAATGGACCTTCATCGACACAGGAACATACGGCACCGGATGGGATGATGAAGAGGTGCATCGACTCTTGGCCCCCATTAGAGATTGGATTCTCCGCTTTGCTGAGGAAAAACACTCCTCAAAATCCTTTCGAGATGACTATCAGGAATTCCTCGATCTGTCTATCATTTTCTTGGGAGGGAGCATTGACAACTACACCTTCAAGCGACCTGGCCCCATGCACCAAGCCAGATGGTTATCTAAGGTGATCTATTCATTGAAGATGTGGCTGTTCAGGGGACAAATCCCAGCCCTCACTCCACGAGAGCAAAAGTGTCTGTTTCCATCAGCTGATTTTTCTCTCATTTACCCTATAAGCAGTCCAGAAATGTACTAAAAAACACATTTCTCCCTATTCTTCACTACACAGACATGCAGCTTACACACTATATAATCTTTTCAAAATTAAAAAAAAAGAAAAAATAGTAACAACTTCAAGAGCCTCAGACTCCCCTGGGGAAGGGACCATAAATGTCCCTACTTCTGGCTCTCCTGGCACTGATACTGGGAATGTAGACCTGGCAGTGGGGCTGGATTTCCTACTGCCCATTTGAGATGTTCTGGGCCACTGCCTGATTCACTTTTCATAGGCATCTGCAACATTCATGGGTTTTCCTCAAATATTCAATCTGTTGAGCACCACCTCCTCTCCTCTAAATTTCACCTCTTCCTCACTGAAACTCTGATGTCTGGGATGACTGACAGCAACAACCTTTCTGTACCTTCTTACTTTCTCTACACTCCAGTGCTTCACAACCAGTGTGCTGTGACAAAGATCCAAATGTGCCACAGTACTTCCATTAGAGGAAAATAAGCTACATCACTGTATTTTACTAATCTCAAGCTACTATTTTCCTGTAATATTCATGAAGATTCAGTTCAGTGTGGTACAAGGGTCAAGCTAACTAGAAAATGTGCCATTAAATAAAAAAAAGGTTGAGAAGCACTGCTATACTCAATTTCACTCCAAAAGTGAAGGTTGCATATACAGTGATCCCCCAACCACCATGAGGTCCAATGTGCACAAATTCAGAGATAGGATAAGGACACTTCACTACCCTTTTTTTCATCTACACAAGCTAAGATTCATAGATAGATCAGCACAAATCTTTCAAAATTGTGGTAAATACTAAAATATTACTTATTAACACTTTTTCACAAGCAATTGTAAGTCCAGAACAAAGGCTCTTTGTGCACAGGCACTTCCAATACTATACATGCAACACAGGTTACACCAGTGTCACACATACAAATCCCCAAGTAAATTATGTATTAATTATAACTTCTAATATTAACGTAAAATATATACATAAGTAATAAAGTATCATTGTAATTAACATAATGCTGCTATGGAAACTTTAAGTATTGATTTAATATTCAAATAAACTTGCTGTACAAGTCCAGTATGTATGATACTTTAGCATTTGCAGCTGGCCAGCTAGTTTATATCAAGTCATTTCTTGCACTCCTCTGGATTTCATTTTTTACAAGTTTTTACTATTTATACTTGTCATTATACATTACTTTACATGCATTATTTATACACATTTATTGTACAATGATTTAAAAGCTTTTATTCAGGTAAAAATTACTTTATAAATGATTTTTTAAACTTTATACCTCAAACCCCATTTATATTATGGGGAGATTTTTCAGGAACAGTACCCTCATGCAGGTCTGGATATCACTGTATGCACATAATTACCTAACTTGGTCTTATATTCCCAAGCTTGAATCTTCCAAATTCTATACCCTTTCGCTTACATACCAATCTCAAACTAAATAGAACTGTGCTGTCTACCTTTTTCCTAATTCTACTAACCATCCAAAATTCTTTGACTAGATTACTTCCAAAGTCGAATACATTCTTTCCCACTCACCTTTTGGTGAAATCTCTATTTTAGGCAATTTTAATGTTCACCACTACCTTTGGCTTTCCTCTCATTTTACAAACATTCTTGGTGAAGTAGCTTACAACTTTTCTATCCTGAATGAGTTAGAGCAGATTGTACAGCACCCTCCTCATATCTCTGACAGGGGTGTAAAAAACCTGTTTTATTTGGAAACAAAAAAAAAAACTCATTTTATTAAAAAACCCAGTCTTTTTTAAATACCCACCTTTTATTAGGCTAAAGTGTGTTTTATTGGTCTCTTAAATACTTCAAGCCTCTTATGCTTAGATAACACAGATATGTGCTTTATTACATTTATAAGTCATCATAAAGCAGGCTTTGAAATTAACACAAGTCTGTGAGTCAATGACTGTAGATTGTTTGTTGGACTCCCCTATTGCCACAAATAATGAGTCCAACTGGGCATGGTCACATTGCTGCAGTGGCTGAGTAGGCCATAGTCCCCAAGTATCAAGTATCTTCAAGCCATCCAGCACCCTTTTAAGTTTCCAGGTTCATGACAATAAATTGTCAAGGTAAAGGGAGAGTGTGGTGGATTTCTGGGCCACCACAATATCAGTATTTTTTCTCAGGGCAACCCAAATCACAAGATTGGTCCCAGGCCAGGCCTTCAGGTTCGAAACCTTGCAGGGACAACAGGACACGTCTAAGTCAACCAAACCAACCACCAATCTGAGGGATATCTGATGAAAAAAACAAAAGTGTTATAAAAAGGCAACTTACCAAACTGTCAAATTTCTGGATTTTTAATTATTTTTACTTTGTTTCTATTATGGTATTTTAATATTTAAAAATTGGGGACACGTTGATCCCCTCCCCAAACTCCCAAACTTTTCCCATCAACCATGACAAAAATTAATCTTTTCCTGTCCTCAGCCTATCACTAGAAAACTATAGATAATAAAAAAAACCTTAAACCTGTTTGTTTATATTATAAAACCAAAGTAATTACCAACTTTATATTTATTTATTTTCTTATTTATTTTTTTTTTTTTAAGATTTGCCTCTCTCAATTCTAATTTCTTTAATTTATCTTTTTTTTTTTTTCATATAAATAAATGTTTTTAATCACTTCAAATCCTAAGGTTCGTGGAGTTACAATCAGGTGGATACAGAAAAATGAATGAACCAAAACAAGAGGGAAAACAGTCCAGGGACCACTCGTTCTCACTCGTTTTTCAACAATGTAATAACCAATGTAATAATAAATTTATAATTTCTGTAATAAATAATAATGCAATATTAAGTGTAATAAATTTAATAATAAATGTAATTAGATCTTTCCATAATATAGCTTTACTTTGGCCTCTGAAAAGTCTTTCCTTCCCACCACTACTCATTTGTCCAACAATCCTTCTTTACAATAAATTAACTATTTGGCCAATAAACAAAAACCTTTAAAACCTGCTGAAATTCCAAAAATAACAAAATACTTAGTAATTACCTATCTAACCCTACATCTTTTGCCTAATCTAATACATACCGGTATTTAAATAAAGACAATTAATAAAATAATAATAACCCTTACCCTACCGTACCTAATTATCATTAGCTATATTTGTTTAACTTTGCTTTTATTTTCTCAACATTTTTCTTCTGTGTTAGATTCTCTCTCTTCTCTCTCTCTCTCTCTCTCTCTCTCTCTCTCTCTCTCTCTCTCTCTCTCTCTCTCTCTCAGAAAGCCATTGATAAGGTACCTCACTGCCAGCTAATGGCAAAAGTGCGCATGCTGGGTATCAGTGTAGGTAGGTGGATTGTAAACTGGCTGAAGAATAGGCGGCAGAGGGTTGTAATTAAAGGGGTTAGTTCAGGTTGGGCCTCAGTCACTGTTGGGGTTCCTCAGGGTTCCATTTTGGGGCCATTGTTTATCATTTACGTAAATGATAGCGACAGTGGCATCATCAGTCGGATCACCAAATTCGCTGATGACACCAAGCTTGGGGCCAATGTTGGGACACCCGAAGCAATCAAGGAACTGAGTGCGGACCTAGGTAGGATAGGAGAGTGGTCCGAAAAATGGCAAATGCCATTTAACTTGGATAAATGCAAAGTGATGCACATTGGCTACGCCAATCCCAAGTCAGACTACTCGATGTTGGGGAACAATATCGAGGTGACTCATTTGGAAAAGGACTTGGGTGTGCTAATCAGCAGCGACCTTAAGTTTATGAAACAGTGTGTAGAGGTGGAAAAGAAAGCCCAGAAGCTGTTGGGTTATATCAGGAGGCAATTTCAGTTTTGGAACAAGGAGATTGTGCTCTCTCTGTACAATTCCCTGGTTCGGCTGCACCTGGAGTATGCAGTATAGTTCTGGTTGCCCACCCTCAGGAAAGATATTGAGAGGCTGGAGCAAGTGCAGGCGAGAGCCACAAAGTTAATCCCTTCCATTTCACTGGAAACGCGGAGGCTGCATGGTCAACTGATCGAGGTTTTCAAGCTCTTACGCGGGTCCAACGATGTCGATTTTAGAAGTATGTTTAGTTTAAATGATAACCCAACTCGCAACAATGGTTGGAAGTTGGATTTGAAACGGTTTAGGACTAGTGTGTGTGGGAATTACGTTACGTATAAGATCTGTGACACATGGAACATGTTACCTTCGGAAGTTGTGAACAGTTCCTCTGTGGATCAGTTCAAGAAAAGGTTAGACAAAATCTTGCACACTATTTGAGTGTGTAAAGACATTTAGGACCTCAGTCTGCGGAAATTTCTTTTCCTATAAAATAGTTAATATCTGGAACCAACTGCAGGAGTTCGCTTGCTCGGTCTCTGTGAGCAAGCTAAATATAGAGCTATTTATATATTCTCCACTTTCCTGTAAAATTTCCTTGGCTACTTTTCCAGGGTCAAGGTATTTTCTTCAACCTTTTTCCGTACCTGCCTCTGGCAGGGAGGGAGCGGAGGGTGGGGAGAGAGCCTTCTACTTTTCTACTACTGCTAGCATAGTTGAATGACAAAATTTTCCCTGGCACCCGTTGCCATTGGTACCTCCTCGGTATGGGCCGCAAGGCCTTTTGAGGTACTTCTTTTCCTTGTAACTCTCTCTCTCTCTCCTCTCTCTCTCTCTCCTCTCTCTCTCTCTCTCATTTACAGTTCTACAACATACTTTTTAAAACATCTTAATAATTTACAATTATAATAATAATAATTAATAAATACATTTTAACACATTCATTGAAAAAACAAAATACAAAATTTTTTTTTTCAAAGCATCTAAGAAAAATATGTAGATTTAACTGATATATTTTATTTACACACACACACACACACACACACATTTATATAAATCAATAACAATTACATTGAATCTTTAACTATTGACATCCATAAATACTTAGACAAATATTAGTAAATGGTTTTTTTTTAAATCATTAATCAATACATCCATTAAAAACATAGTAATTTACAGTATCACAAATCAGCTGCAGTTATTTAAATTATTTTTTATTCCTTTATATATCATAATATATTAAGTTTTAGAAGATTCAAGAATAAAATTTATTTAGGCTATATACAAAAATTTACAGATTTCAGAGCATACACATACATATGATTTTTTTTTTTTTAATATATTTTTGTCACCTATATATCATTCAGGCATTATCTATAAAATTGGTTGTAAACAATCCATTTGATCTTGTATTGAATTTGGGCAAAGTGCTAAAATTGGTAGTTTTCCTTACAAATTTGTATGCTCCTCCCACAATTTTTATTTCTACTGTATATTTATTATATATATATAACTTTTTTTTTTTTGTAACCTATATATATAGTCTTAAACTCTTTATTTACTTCAGTGTTCCTGAGGATGTCATTAGACAAAAGTGCTTGAGCACCATTGTGCGTTTCCTTTCCTTTGTAGTTTTAATCATATATATATATATATATATATATGTATATATTTTATGGTGGCCCTTATATGACCTCAAAAACAGAAAGTGACAGAAATTTCACTCTCACCCCCCAGATAGATGCTATTTCAGGAGATAATTCATCGTGCAAAATTTTATTCATATTGCTCAATATTTAGAGGTCACGTCACCCTCATTGTCTATATTTTGACACTATTGGCCCCAGGGCATGCAGGTCCACCCTACTCAAAAGTAGGTATTAGCCGCTCAAAGGCAGGGGTATCATGAAATATATTATCTTTCTGTATGATTTTACAGGCATGAGAGTATACCACATTTCCTTCTTGTACGAAAATGGGATTGTGCTCTCGCACCCCATTGCTGTTTGCAAGAAGTGCTCTAAAATTATAATTTTTATCAACAATACAAAACAAGATGTCAAATTCCTACAATTCAGAGGGCAAGGAATCCAAAAACTACATAAAAATGAAAAAACTACAGTAAAAGAGGCCATAATATCTCATTTAATGGTAAGCATAACGGACAATTCCAGTGGAATCAGTAACATTTAAATGCTATAAATAGATTATTTTTTAAAACGTTTTATTTCTGGCACCAAAATTTGTAGTGAAACATTTCTGCCATTAAACCTAGTTTAGACCTGTTAACATCGCTTGTTAAGTTTTGAGGAACTTCCCTATGGCTGTAACACCCATCACCATTTTCTCAACTAGACTCTGGACTAGCTATGGTAGATTTAGTGTTTTATTGTTTTTTTTCTAAACATTTTATTTTCAAAAAGTTAAATACAAATCTTTACATGAATACATATTTGGTTACACAAACAGTATATTGCTCATTGTGCTCACCAAAGTTGATCTTAGAGAAGCACCTATTACAATAAGTTTAGTGTGTGTTTGGTTTGTAACTGAAATTCAATGAGAGCAGTGAAATCCTCATCTGATATTTTGTACACATGTCCTGATGTAGTAATTGGTGCAGTGAGTATTCTCAATATATTTGACCTTGGAATCCAGCAGATATCATCCCAAGTTGGCCAAGAGAATGTCTGTCTTGGACTGTGAGGTGTCGTGAATTTAACCTCGAAGTCATCAGATTCCTTATCAACATCAGTAATCACTCCAATCCACCAATGACTGTCACACATGGCAGCAACATGATCATTTGGTTTAGGTATCAGTGTTGTTGATACAGTGGATGGTGAACTGAAAAAGAAAATATTCCTGAAAGTTCCACATCCTCTGCAGTCCTTTTGTAGGAGATGCAGCCAATCTTTTCTGGAATGGAGACATAAAAGCTTCTTGTTCCAATTTTGAACCTTTCTTCTAAAGTGGCTCTAACTGGTATAAGTTCATCTTTTGCAATATAAAAGAACTGTATTGAAGGCATGCTGCTCTTACAAAAAATGAAAGCTTCAATGGCAGAAATAATCTGATCTTTCTCTGTTAGAGTTAAACTTTCATGAAGCAGTTTTCTTTTAATAGTTCCACCAAGACCATCACATGGAGATTTTCCATGACTGGTGGCAAAGAAGTTCCATGTTGCATCGAGTTCAAAATCTTGTTTGTGAAAGGTTAAATTAAGAAAGTTTTTGAAGTTTTTGTACTGACCAGAGCATCCATCAGAGAAATATTCAATTTTTGAGATATGGGGCAAATACAAACGAATGAAAGAGCGAAGAACAGTTTGAAGATAAACAAATCCAGTGTCATGTTCAAGGTCATCAGAGAAAATGGCAAATGATTTTGTTTGAAGCTTACCAGAGGAATCCACATGATATAACACAAGAGCATGGATAGTACATTGTTGCTTAGTCCAGTGCCACCCTAGAACTGCATCCTGAATGGCCACTGAATATTTTTCAGCAAAATCAGCAAGAATGATGCAGGTTGAAGGATTCACAGAAAGTTCTTGTTTTAGTTTTTGAGGTAACGTGAGCAGAATTTTGAAAAACCTATTTTCATGTCTGGATGTCTATCTTTAAACGAACAGTACAGTTCTTTCAGGTTGCAAAGAAGCAGTCTCTTTTGTTTATGGACTTTGTATGATATGCTAATGTAGTCCTTTGCACTAGGCATTTCTCTTGAATACTCATCATCCTGATAAAAGTTAATAATGGTACTGATTGTGGATTCTTCAAGTCTTTTTCTTGCAGCTCTAGTGGGTTTGGCCAAAACACCATATTGTTTTTTTAAGTTGATGGCTGATTGAATTAAGTATTTGCTGGCACCAAAAAATTCCATTGTTTCAGCTGTGGTCTAAGATTTAGGTTTTAACGTAAGGATTTGAACTTTTTCAGCTTTATTTTCTGTTAGACAATATTTGGTTTTTAAATCATCCATTAATTCGTTAGGGTCCTCTGCATCTGAATTATGGGGAAGTTGAGTTTTGGAGCAAGATGGCAAGTCTAAACCTGTGGATGTGAATGCAGTCTCCATATATTTTGCTGCTTTTTCTATCTTTTGTTGGACATGCGAAATTTTTTGTCATTTTGACTTGCCATGTGATTTCAATGAAGATACTCCACAAGCTGTAAGCGAAGTCTCCAACAATTCAGAGGTGAGTTCAGGAGTTGAAAAATCAGGATAATTTCTTTGAGAATCATCAAACACACTTTCGTCAGATGAACTGTTCTGAACAATGGATTTTGCATGTTTCCAACATTCTAAGCAGAGCTTTTGACCAGGAATTACCTGAATAGATGATGCTGAAAGTTGACAGGCCAAGTCAACAGTAATCACATGTGAACCATTCCGCATCTTCTGCTTGTGCCTACCTACGCAACCATGCAGAGTAAAAGTGTTGCAGCATTTTTTCTGCCAATTTTCATATTGTTTGATGTACACATCGTAGTGATGAAAACAAACTTTACTTTCATCATTCAAAGAGACAGTTCCATTTTCTAGTTGTGGCTTTATGCCAGACCGCCAAGTAAGCAGTTCAACCTCCTCTTCTGCCAGTTCTGCAAGATGTCTGTAGCCTGTATTCTTGTTGTACCATGTTTTCTGACATGAGTTTTCTGAACCTTTAACCATTCCAATTAAACAAAGGGAAAATTCTGTTTCCATGTCCATTTCTGAAGCACTGTTAATGAATCAACACAATCACAATCAATTCACAAATCAATTTTGAGATTATTTTAGAGCAGTCTATGGTAGTGTGCAGTCAGTCTGAAAAGAAAACACAGGTATATTAGGGACCTATTTATGATATATTGTGGTAAAAATATGATAAGATGTTTGATTCAATTAAAAAATACCTATAAGCATATATTGCATATAAGCAATACCATCCTTGAAAGCTGCCTATCTTTTGTCTCCAAAATATTATGTATTAATAATTGTATAAAAAATATTATGTAGTGTACTACTAAGCTATCAATAAAGTTTTAACGTAGAAAATACAATTTAGGTAAAGTTATTGTGGCTGTTCTTATAATTAAATTAAGGGCCACACAGCTCAGAATTAAGTTGAGGAAATTTTATCAAGAGCATTTAAAATTTTAGTTAAACAATATGAAGACAGAGAATTGAAATCAGTGATAGAAAGTTACAATGCTACCATTATTAAATTATTAAAATAAATAGTTAATCCCACTTTCGTCCAAGAAGAAAATGTGGTATGCCCTCATGCCTGTAAAATCATACAGAAAGCTAATATATCTGAGATTTTTTAAACATTTCTCATTTGTCTATCCTAAATAATGCTGCATTTCCCTTGAAAAAAAACCTATGCAGACCTGAGATACAGGCCCTCAAAGCTGACCCATTTTTTTGGTCCGAGAAGATAAAATATGGAAGATATGACTTGGAAGGGTGAATTTTTTCCACATTTTTATATCAGTTTTGGATTCCTTGCCCTCAAAAATGTAGAATTTGACACTTTGTTAAAATTGAACATACAATGATGATTTTAAGGAAATTTTAAAAAATAAAATGGCACTCTCAGCACCACCCAGTGGCAAAAGTGGCAAACTTTGAAGTGCTATAACTCAAGAACCGTAGGTTCAACTACAAAAATTTAAATTGCTCTTTTCATCATTTTTCAAGGCTTATTGGGTCCCTCCAGCTCAACAAAATCCAAAATGGTGTGGTTTACACCTCTGAGTGAATTACAATGGAATGACTCGGTTGCCAGCCACTCATTGTTACCTGCCTTTGTTCAAACGTGTCGCTTTCTTGCAGTTGGGGAACTTCTTTCAGTGGTCTGCGATGACTTGAAGGAGGAATTGGAGCTGCTCCTCATCGCTGGTCAGCTTCTTGTTAAAGGGTCATTCCATGTCAAGTTGACCAGTGGTCCCCACCTCACCATCTCAGATTTTGTTCTAACTTTGCTCACATATTCCTTTAGACCTTAAAGTAAGTTCTGCAGAGTTTTAGCTCCATATCTCTTGTGGTTCTGTCACTAGGGCTCCAAGAGCAGGGACTACTTTCTCCATCACGTTGAGTGCCGAAATATTTTTTCCATTTTTAGCTGGATAGCATTCTACAGTAACATTCTTCTGCTCTGAAAATTTGCTAATAGGGTCAAAATTTACTATAGATCTCAAAAATCACTTTACTAGATCTCTAGGAAGTACAGATTTTTCACAAAATATCCCCAAAGTAGGCTTCAAATTACATTTTGGTTTTCAGGAAGCTGTTTTTAAAGAATTGTAGCTCTGGATCTACTTGACTTTGTGAGTTCTTGTTAGAAACCAACAAAGTACTACCCAAATGCTACAAACTGTTTTAATCCATATCTTTATACCCATTATAGTTGCTGAGATATAAAGCTTCAAATATGACTGAAATTAAAAATATGGCAAAAATGTCCTTTTTTAAAGCTCAAAATGATCATGTGAGACAACTCGCTCCACACACTAACAAAAACCAATGAAAAGACCATGTTTTGAAATACTAGGGCCTAGTTTTTATTTTGGTGTCTTGCTTTTTTGTAGGTCTAGTAGAGCTTTGAAATTTTGTTCCATGTGATGTTTCTAGCATTATATTTGCTAACTTATTGGCACTTCTGTGTTAGCCATTTCCACCATTGCCAATTTCCTTTTGTAGCTATATATGTAGAAGAGCATCAGCACTAAGAAAAATTGACACATAATGACCCACAGTCTGTAAATACAGAAGGTAAAGTAATGGATAGATACCTGTTCTGGTGGATGTGGTATTGGAAGACCTTTGCCATGTGGTACAGGAGCTATGGACGATGCTATGCTTGGATACTGAAGAGTCTGCCTTCCTTTAACTTTCCTGTACTTAGAAGCATCTACCATGCAGTAGTAGCAATCGTCGTGGCGGCTCTTTGGTTCTCTCCATATTCTGGGTACCGCAAAGGGCATTGCCTTACGTACTCCCCGCAGCCACCCTTCAAGTGTGGAGTGGCAGCTTCCACAGATCACATTGGGTGCCCAGGGCTTATCTTGGTCACCCATAGGCATACCAAAATAGAGCCAATACGCGATCCAGAACTTGGTGCCTTTCACAATCTTGTGCGATACTTGCTTGGGGCCTATGTAATACCCTGGGTAGTGATGTAAAAAAACCATTTTTTTTGTTTTTTTTGTCGTTTTTTTTGTTTTTTTTAATAATTAATATAGATATTGCCAATTTAATTATAAGGTATACTTTTGCAATGATATATATTATAAAAATAAATAAATAAAAAATAAAATAGGCCATATGGTACCAGTATAGAATGTCCTTTTCAGCCTATTTACAGAAAAAACTGGCCTCTTTCTTGCACTGAAAGTCTTGTATCTTGAGATCCATTAAACTTGCGAGAACACTGGCTGGGAGCTGACTGCCCATTGTCCAACCTTCCCAGGACTCTCCCATCCATGCCTCGGATTTTGAATCTCCCACTTAACTATCCTTTAGACCCGCGATGACATATTCCCACGAGACCATCCATATATATATATATACATACACATACACCCATATACATATATACCAATATATACATAAATACTTATATACACATTTAATCTATTGTATACCCCATACACATGCATACATCCAGAATTCAGATACATACGCATGCATACTCACATATATACCTACACAAACTCATACACCTCTATTTCGCCCTTTCATTACCTCCGAGATCATTTAGCACATACAGTAATATCCATACAGCCAAAAGAAACCAATTAAGCACAGACAGAGCAGCAAAGCTAGTATTTATATCCCAAAATGCAAAATTCCAAGAAAGTGAAGTAAAACATGGTGCTACATTGGCTTCGTCAACATCCAAATCTGCAATAAATACCAGTACCTGTGATATTGAAACTATTTGCTTTAATCAATCTAGTGATAATGATTCTTCAATGGAAATAGAATCAGATAATGAAAGTTAAACAGCATTAGGTTAACACAAAGGTTAAAGAAAGAGATGAATATTTATATATTTTTTATTTTTCTATTTGGAATATATATATATATATATATATATATATATATATATACATATATACACTGGTATTCTTGCCAATCACAATTATATCTATTGTTTTATACCAGTATTATGGCTATTATACCAGTACCTGTGATATTGAAACTAGCATATATGCTCTACCCAATCTAGTGATGATTCTTCCATGGAAATGAAGGTTAACCAACATTAGGTTAACAAAAAGGTTCAAAAAAAGGTGAATATTTTTTTTTTCGATCTGGAATATATATACTGGTACTCTTGCCAATCACAATTATGTATATTGTTTGAAATGAGGAAGAATGTTTTATGTTCTAGTTAAAAAATATAGGTATATACATATAAAAAATGAGGGTTTGTTTTTCCTTTCTATTATATACTTTTTGTGTGATTCAGTTTTTCTAAAAGATGACTATATACATATACTAGGTATAACCGTATAAGCATGGTAGTATAGTAAATTATAGGTAATACTAATATACTTATTAGATTAAAGGAAGAAAAATATGGAATAAGTTTAAAACAATAAAAAAAAAAAACAAAAAAAAACAGACTATCTTCGTTTTAAACAAAAAAAAACGACAAAAAAAACAAAAAAAATGACACAATAAAAAATGACTCGCATCACTAAATACCCACAAATGTAGCAGAATATATCTGGCGAGTGTTTACAAGCTCTAGTTGCCACTCTCTTTACCAAACTATACTACATTAATCATAACCTGCAGATATAGAGAGAAGAGTTATTAAATCTGCAACAGATTACAGATTACAGAAAAAAGATATATTCACAATACTGAAATAATGTTCGCAATAAAAAAGGATCGATAACACTCAAATCATCAGCACAGAGAAGCACAGAAACACAGTACCTCAGTGCTGGTAACCATCAGACAAACAACCTGCTTTCTTTGTGCTCTCACACTTACTGACTTCTCAGACTCTGTGCTCTTCTTTATATAGCACAGTAGAAGTTTTGGGCAATTTCTAGAGCAAGAAACTGTCAACGAACATCCGGATTGTTCTCAACAATTCCTGATTATTCTGATATTGCTGTGCCAATAACAACATTATACTGTAAAACATGAAAAATGGATTATCTCTGAAACCATTGATAATACACACAAACCAAGGCCAGATTTGGACTCAGTGCCCACAAATGCATATAAAAACAAAAAATTCTATATAAACAGAATCAGTGTTACACAGTGTTATTCTGAAGAATATGTGAAACAGAGTTCTGCTTATTCACTGCTTTATATATCCAACCATGGCTCAAAGCACCAAAAGCATCAGATGCAGCAATCAATGATTTGACTTTCTATAGTGACCTTCACATATATGGTGACACAGTGGAGAGAAATGTAGCTCATCATACAATCAAGATATTCAAAGGCCATTGTTGGTACCTAACTGAGGAGCTTATTTCATTTTCATTATTTTGTCTTTACGTATATCTGATGAAGAGAAAAGAAACATTGCTACAGAAATTATTAGATGATAAAAACAGCTTTATGCCCAAAGTGGCAAACCAGTATTTCCTTTGATCAATAAATCAACCAAACTAGCTTTCCTAGCTGGACCAAAACCTTGGTTTTTCTTTGATGCTCTACATAGCAATGGAAAATGGTTAAATAAACCTGTTAAAACATGGAAAGAGGACAGAGATTTTATTCAAATCTCCAATTTTGTACACAGTGTTAAGGTTGTTAATGATGTGGCTGTGTGTGAAGTACAATTAATTGAAGCTTTTGCAAATTGCATCACAACAGATGAAAAATAGACAACAACAACTGCAAGTTGCGGAATATCAAAGAAGTTTATTGTCATCTTTTAAAGAGTTCCTTAGTTCAACTGCTAAAATAGCTTCAATCATTATCAGTATTCACATTTTATTTCATACATTCATTTGCTTTACTAAGTAATTTTTCTGTTCAAGGTATTCTATGTTCGTTGAATAAAAAAAACAATGGGGCTCAAGAGCTGGCATGAAATGTTGAATCTCTTGAATTACAAGGAATTACAAGGAAAAGAAGTTGTGCCCACCTTGGAAATATTGTGAGTCTCAAATATATTCCAAGGCCCATTGCTGCGAAGCTACATTGGGAATAATTTAGGCCGGGCTGAAACTCAAGATAGAATTAATCAGAGTCATTAACAGTTGGCTTTTGATATAAAAATAAGATTCCTGAAAAAAATAATTGGTGGCCACCAACGTGTGTCCGGCCACCCCCATTTTTGTAAAAACATCTAATGCTGCACTAGCAAAATCAGGAAAATGACAATATCTCTTCTTCTGAACATGCTAGAGAGATGGTTTGCATACCAAAAGATGCAGAATTTGATTTAGAACAAATTATTAAGAGTAGTATTTTTTCATAAAACCTTTAGTTTTTGAGTTATTTTAGAAAAACTAATTTTTGGGGCCCATAGACCCCCTTTCAACGGACCTTAGTGATAAAAGAAATTCTAAAATAAGTATGATTTGGCTTTTTGATTACTAACATTGCCCTAAAAGGATGTTGACATGGACATAGTGATCACATGATATGACTTTTCCTTGTTATCTTGCATCCATTATGCTTGATTAAAGAATAGAGGGTGGGGCTGCTTCATGAACTTTTTTTAAACGTAATAAATTGAAAACTTGGTTTTTTTCAGGTGCCTTTGTTATAAGTTTCCAACTGCAATTTGTCATTGAATTCAACATTTGCAATATAAAGTATGACTTCTACAAGGAAAACAGTTGCTAAAGTACTTGGTGATGTACGTTTTATGCCAGCAGAACAGTTTCCTTTAGGGAAATTGCCTACGTTGAAGCAAGTTATTGAAAGGTGTTTGTGTTTCAGAGACTATAAAACAGATGCTGTACTGAGAGCTACTTCTGAGGAATTGCATAAATTGTGGGTCACATATAATGTTTATCCAATATCAGTAAATGCAATACAGAGCTGACTGAAAACCCAAATAAAGGAATTCAACCGCCTTCTGAAGTATGACAAAAAGAAAAGGGGACCTAAATATCATCAAGATCTGTATGATTTTCTGAAAACTGTAAACGTTTTATTTGACATATATCAACATGATCACAAACTGTTGGCAGATACAGAGAAAAAGCACTTACTAAAAATGACTGAATCTGATTACCAGTTTTATGAGGTAGGTCTGTTGATTGAATTTCAAGTTGTAAATTATTAATTAATATTAATTAATTATCAATTATTAATATCAATTATTAATAATTTGCTACAATTTTTAAAGTGCATTTAATAAGTTAGTAATATCAATAATACACTATTAATGATGTTAATAAGTAATATTTTAGTATTTTCTCATTTTTGTAAGAATTTCAATTTACATATACTAGAGACCCATAGATAAAAGATACATTATAGTGTAATGAAATATAATCACTTTGTAGGATGGAGAAAACAACTAGGCATGGTTACTGTACCCTGAAAGAAGTCCCAGAAACAGCCACTGACTTAAAATTCAAATCACGGGTTATTCAATCTCAAAAAGCAAAAGAATCAGTTCCTCCTCCTCATCCTCCTGAACCTATGGACATTCCTGAGGTGACAGATAGCGACAGTTGTAATGATTCATTTGATGCAGACTATGTTCCAGAAGTCTCAACATTACAGAACAGAACTAGATTACGCTCATTAGCTGAAGCATGTGACAGGTATAGTACTGAAAGATAAATCTTTTAATACAGCTTAAAGTGAAATCATTGTGACTAAGAGATTAAGATTACCAATAAATTATTCATTGACAATAGATATGTAAATCTACTTTAAATATCCTAACAGATATCAAGTAAGTGATAGAGCAGGAGCGGCTATTGGTTCTGCTACATTGGTGGACTTTGGAGTAATCACCCCAGATAACATACAAAATGTTATTGATAAGTATGTTTTTAATCACTCTAGATATTACATTTCTTAGCTTCTGCTATAAGTTCTAAATCACCAGATTTACTATTATTTTTAATTAGCGTCAAAATTTCTATTTTGTATTTATATTAATTAGTTTCAAACAGGACACTGACATTTGTATTTTGTATATTTGTATAATGCTAATGCAGTAATGCATGGCCAATATTTTTGAAATACTTTTGAGAAACAAGTTGAGAAGGGAGAGAGCTAAATTGAGAGCTGAAAGGAAGAAGGAAGAAGTGATATTTGAAAAAGTGACTGGCATTGGCTTTGACAGTAGAAAGGATGCTACACTTGCTGTTAACAAAGTAAATGAAAAGTATTATATATCCACAATCCTAGAGGAACATTATGTCATTACTGGAGAGCCAGGTAAATGGAAATGATTGTCATACAGTTATAGGCGTTATGATGTTATATTACTGTACTATAAAGTAATATTTCAATTACTTAAAAAATTTTCTTTTTAAGTGACAACTGTCCAGTTAACTTTATTCCTTCTTTTTCATTTTTATTTAATTGTAAAATTAATTACATTTATTTTCAGATGATTTCTACCGCGACCATTTTACCCCGGAGAGTGGCAAAGGCATTGACATTGCTCATGGCATTTATAAGATCATTAAAGGGACAGAACTTGAGGCCAAATTAAACTTAGTTAAAGCAGATGGGACAAATACTAACACAGGACATATGCATGGGTCAATCAGATATTTGGAAATGTTTTTAGGGCAACCTCTTCAGTGGGATATTTGTCTTCTGCATCTAAATGAATTGCCACTTAGACACATCTTCATAACTTTAGATGGGACAACAAAAAGTCCAGACAAATTTTCTGGCCCTATTGGTTCTCAGCTCAATGGGGATGTGTCAGAATGGAATGTTGTGGACTTCAAATCTATACCTTATCCTGCATTTGTGCTTCTACCAAATGAGGTGGTCAATAATTTATCAACAGACCAATACTATGGATACTGCATCTGCTGGGCAATTATTACTGGTGAAGTGGATGAAGACCTTGCACTCTTAGAAGTTGGCCTGCTAAATCACTCTCGATGGCTCACCTTAGCCTGTAGAATTCTTCGCTTTTATGTTTCACAAAAAAGACCCAGTAAGAACCTCAAAATCATAGTAGAATTCATCATCAAAGTATACTTTCACAGTTGGTTCAATATCAAGACTAATAAGAGGCTAAGTGATGGGTCAAGAAACCTATTCAATATGATCCAAAGAGTAAATAAATTCCCTGACAGGAAAATTAGAGAAATTTGTTATGACATATTAAACAATAACAGCTATTTTGCTCATGGTGAAAATATTTTAGTTGGAATGTTGGCTGATGAAGATGAAGAGGTGAGGAGGTGTGCTGTCAATAAAGTTCTGTGTCTGAGGGGAGTTATAGAGGATTTTGATGATGAATCTGGTAGTAGCAATGATTTTGCAGGTGGAATAATTGAAAGTGATGATGAGAATGAAGAGGATCATGAAGGTGGTACTGATGAATATCCTGCTATAGATGAGAATGTTAGGGTCTTTAGAAAGCCAATCATCAATTTCAAAGCTTCTGCATACCACAAGCTGTCTGCTATGTCCCAATGGGAAACTGTTCCACCTGTATTAAAAGAATTCACTAATGATGAACTGCGTGATATCATTAACCCTTCGGATGCGCAATTCCTGACCGTGTACTTTCCACCTGTGCGCAAAAAAATCAGGAAATTTACCCATTTGTTAACGTAAAATAATCAAGTCAAGCACCATTTTGTTAAATTATTTTGTTTCCCTTAATAAATAAAGATTTTCTCTTACAAACTAAACATTTTCTCTTACAAAATAAACAGAATTTAGTGGGTAACTTGGGAATATGGTTGAGTAGAATTTTATGAAAATTTACACGTTTTCAAGCGTTTATGTTCAGTCTTGCATGAGAAATTGGGGAATGAAACGTGCAAATGATCCACTAGGACATTCTGGAGCGATTGTAAAGACACTTTTAGCTAAATATTTGAATAAAGGCCACATTCTGTATACTGACAACTGGTATACGAGCCCATTACTATGCAAATATCTGCATGTAAATAAAACAGGATCTTGTGGAACTGTAAAGGTAAATAGAAAAACATGCCCAAGTTTCACCCAAGTAAAAAAGGAGAGTGCCATCTGATGGAATCAAAACCTTTATTAGCACTAAAATGGACTGATAAAAGAGATGTGCATATGCTAACAACAATTCACAGTGGAAGCATGATTGACTCAGGAAAGGTTGATCGTCGAACAAACGAAATAAAATTCAAACCAGATGCTGTTGTGGACTATAACAAAAATATGCATCTGGTGGACAAATCTGATATGCAAATTAGCAGCGTAGAATGCGTTAGGAAAACTGTGAAGTGGTATAAGAAGGTATTCTTTCATCTTTTGGATATTTCTCTTTACAATTCCTTTGTACTCTACAAAAAAAACTACGAAAAAGCAGATTTCAATGAGAGAATTCAATCTTACATTAGTCTCTCAACTACTCACGAAGTATGCTCAAATAACATCCCCACATCCTGGAAGACAAAGTGTGAGACCAAATGCTCCTGACAGACTTCTCTCAGCTAATTACATTGAAAAGCATCACCTGGAACAAGTTCCACCAACACCATCTCGACCTGTAGGTCAACGACAATGTCATGTATGCTCACATACAACACAAAGAGAAAAACATGTTAGAAAAGTTTCTACTTGGTGTCCGGAATGCAAAGTTGCATTGTGCCTTGAGTGCTTTGTTCTCTACCACACCTGTGCCAACTACTAAATACTAAATTCAGTAAAAGTGTAAAACAATGTTGTAAATAAGTATAATGGAAAGTGTAGATTTATCAAAATAATATTTATTTCATGAACAATTATTTTCCAAAAGGACAATTATTTTATAAGGAGTTATTTTTTGAAAAGGAATAAAAAATTATTTTTCAAGAGGACAAATAAAATGTATATTCTTCAAACTCAAATGTAAGTATAATACTTGCTCGTTTGTGTACATGTGCGCATATGCATACATGCATGTGTGTGTGTGTGTGTGTGTGTGTGTGTGTGTGTGTTGCGGATGGTTTATGAATATATCTGAGTCATAGATTCTTCAAAACTCAAATGTAAGCATAATACTTGCTTGTTTATGTGTACATGTGTGCATATGTGTACATGTGTGCATATGTGTACATGCATGCATGTGTGTATGTGTGTATGTTTGTTGCGGATGGTTTATGAATATATCTGAGTCATCAATAGCATTAAAATGCAAAATCATTTATTTTTATTGGGATTTTGTGCGAAAACATAAAAAAAATAACGCGATCATCATATGATGCTGGGAGCATTCTTCCGACAAACTTCCTGAGCATCATATGAGGATGGGAGCAGCGTAAGTGTTAATACCGCATTGAAACTGGATCACGAGTGCCACAGTCAGAATGTTGAAAGGCACACCAAGCTTGTCACTGAAGCATCCTTGGCTGTTGTAGGTCATGAGCGTAGAGATGGTCTTATTAGAAACAAAATTAGATCATGTAAATGAATGAAAGATTTTGTGTCTAAAAAATATGTTAAGTTCTAGATTATTATTTATCATGCTAAAATATGACAAAATGACAATTTGTTAATTGTATAATTTAATGTTTGGCGTTTTGGAATGTCAAAAAGCATTTTCAATGAATTTAAAATGGCTGATTTTGATTGATTTTGATTGCTGATTGAAAACCACTAATACATGTCAATTTGCAGCTTGAGAATGTTTTATTGTGTTGACATTCAGTTGAAACGGGGTCTATGGGCCCAAAAAATTAGTTTTTCTAAAATAACTCAAAAACTAAATGTTTTATGAAAAAATACCACTCTTAATAATTTGTTCTAAATCAAATTCCGCATCTTTTGGTATGCAAACCATCTCTCTAGCATGTTCAGAAGAATATTGCCATTTTCCTGATTTTGCTAGTGCGGCATTAGATGTTTTTACAAAAATGGGGGTGGCCGGACACACGTTGGTGGCCACCAATTATTTTTTTCAGGAATCTTATTTTTATATCAAAAGCCAACTGTTAGTCACTCTGATAAATTAAAATCAAACAAAAATTATAGTTTCAGCCCGGCCTAAATTTGGGATGATGCTTCACAGGTAGCAGTAACACCTATTCATTAGGAGGTTGGACCCAGGAAAAAAAGAAGTTGGTCAAAAATGGGACACCCTAGTAAACAGTGGCAAAACCAAGCATGGGCAACGAGCAAATCTCTGGAATAAAGTAACTGGTATCCTCTGGTGATAAAAATGGTTTCTATAGCTAGTTGCAAGAGTGCATCACAAAAGAACAGGATTGGGTTAACAGAAATCCAAGGCTCAAGCAAGCACTGCAAACTGGCAATAACTATAAGTCTGGTGTCCAATTCTAAGCAGGCTAAATATATAACACATCCCCATACTTATTTACAATTTAAATGCATATCTAAGCAGGCTAAATATATAACACATCCCCCATACTTATTTACAATTTAAATGCATAGTGTACCAATCATTATCTAACAATTATCTTAATCATTAACAAAACACTGTGCAATTTTATGGTCTAGTAAACTCTGATAATAAATCATAATACCCTTTTAACAATAAAATACCTTAATAGGCTTTCCACCAGTAATTTATGCTGTATCTTCAAGACACAAACAATATCCAGAACACTTACTGTTAAATACTTGATAGCTAAATAACACTTTTAATATTTAACTAGACTTCTGTAAGGGGAGAGAAAAACTTGTGGGAATTCTTAGATTTAAACAATATTTGCCTAACAAAACTCCAGAGAACCAGATAGAACTTGAAAACCCTTGCAATGACTAATTCAATGCTGGATTAGTTAAAAAGAATGAACAGGAAAACTTAAATTACTGGGAGGGACACTGAGAAAAAAAATATAAGGGATTGGCCCACAGCAAATACAAAATGTGACCAAAGGACAGATGGGCCATTAATAAGGAAACTTGGGAACATAGTCCAAACCTATTGCTTGAATGTGGGGTTTTGTGAAAAAATTCACAACCCCTACATCATCATCACTCTATACAGAATGAGAATGAAAAATCAGGGGTGCAGTGCTGCCGGAGCTCGCCGGAGCGGCACTCCAGCACCTCTGCAAGAGGAAGTTTGGAGGAATTACCATAACAAGCAACAAAAAAATTGTCTCCATTAATTATCAACAGTTTCTTACTAGTCTTGTGAACAATTTGCAGCACCGTATGTTCACGACAACATCCATGAAAGGTTCTCAAACTTCTGAACCTCAAAGTATGTATAAATCACTGCTAAATGAAATGTATGTCCTTGAAAAAGACTACTGGCCTGATGAAATACCACCTAATTTCGGAGAAGCTGAAATCTCATCTCTCTGTAAGAGGTTTAAGCTTTCTTCTTACTCTGTACTAAATGCCTTTAGAGACTATGTGGAAGATCATGGGCGCCGCATCCCCAAGATTTACACCCATTACTGAGCTGTTCACAAGTTATTCCTATTAGTACTGCTGAGTGTGAGAGGGGATTCAGTCACATGAACTTGATAATAACAACAACACGCTCAAGAATTCTCATAAATCATGTATCGGCACTTATGTTTGTTAAACTACATGGACCTCCTCTAGTTCAGTGGAATCCTGAGCCATATGCCATATCATGGCTGCGGTACCACAGATCGGCAGATGACACCAGGACAAGAGTTGCTTCAGACCCCCGAAAACATATCACGCCTGACCCTTTGTGGAAATTATTGTGAAACTTCCCACTGGTGGTATTTGGTAAGCACTAAGTAGTTTTAACTTCTTAAATTGATAAAATACATGATTGCTCTTTTTTCTTTATTTGCTTGATAATTATATTTATTTTATGATAATTAGTGAGTGCAAACACGAAATACTTAGTCATCGTGTGGCATATATAGAAACAGGATAGGAAACGGCAGGCTTTTGTCAGGCCCACCAGAGCTCCGGCACCTATAAAATTGGCACTGCACCCCTGTGAAAAATGTATTCTTGCTGCTCATAGTTGTGGTAAATTTGTTAGTTTACAGGTTAGCCTTTCTATCACACACAAATATGATGGTCTAAACTATGTTAAGCAATAATGCCGAGAATGGATTGTAATTTGTTTTAATTTTCAAAAAGATTTTAGTTATTTTCATCTGTAATTTTCTCAAATACATACCATTTAACATGTACAATAGTTTAAAAAATGAACAGATTATCATGCTACTGGTAGTTGCAAATTGATAGATCATTTTCTTCATATGAAATATACTTGTTCCTACCTGCTCTTTTACTTCACAAATGAATAGCTACACACCTAGATTTACAGTACACTTTTGGCAGATGTAAAGAACCTAGTATAAAAACAAAAATGCTTATTTCATGAATGAATACACTTAGATTTACAATATACTGTTGGCAGATAAAAAATAAGTTTTTACAGAAAAGATCTGATTTTCCACTTCCATATTTCCGTCACTAGTGGGCTACAAATTCATATTTGAGTAGGAACTCAGTCTTTTTCCTATAAGAAAATGACAGGCTTTAATAAATTGAAGTTCATTAACAACAACTGAATAATATTGATTCATATTCACTATTCAAATTTGAGCCTAATTTTTTAATTGTAAGGAAAAATTAAAAAAAAAATCACCAAAAAATACCCCCAGCCAAGACAGGTAAGTGGCTCCATACCCGAGTATCTACCTAGTACAACCCTGATCTCCAATCACCTTGGAAATAGTTGAGAAATAAATCCAGAATGTTGGGCCTCTCATCCTCCTCCTTACTCTGCCAAACTTTCTTCTACATTGGGCTCCTCCAACCACAGTCTTATATCTACTTCCTGTCCTATTGCTTCAATTTAGCCTTTCAATCCTCCCAACAGTAGATGCCTTTGGCACTTTGGTGCTGCTGATTGGGGTGCCCTTAAGTAGTAGTACTCTGATTTCCTATGGAATGATTACTGCTTCCATGGCCAAGGTCCCTCCAAGTATGCTGAGCACATCATAGAGGTGATTCTCTCTGGCATGGAGGCATACATTCCATATTCTATTCATACAACTAACGAAAGAACCTTGGTTTAATTTTAGGTAAATATGGATATTACGGCCTCCACCAAGTTGACAATACTGGCTATTATCAAACGTTTCAGCATAATTTTAGGAGTCTAATGGTATATGTTATTATTTGTGCAATTGCGTATTTATAATGTTATAGGCTTTTAAAGAAATTATTTTCGTAACTCCATTTTTTGAATGACATCATCATAAGTATATCTATTTGGGTGGAAAAAAACAAAAAATGAGGTATAGTATTTTCCATTTTCTTCATTAGTTGATTTTCCAATATGGCGTGTGAAGGATGTGAGATGTATTTCGAAGATGTTATGGAAATTAACAATAGTGATAATTCTGCTGTAAAAATTTTTGTTAAACATGGTGTGTTACAGTCGTATTTTAAATGCAGAGAGTGTGGATCTAAGTGTTCCTACGATGAATCAAAGTGGAGATTTCGATGCCAGAAACGAGTAACTGATAAGAAAAATAAACGCCGGCGACGATGTGCATTTTCGATATCTCAATTTAGAGATACATGGTTAGGTGAGGCTCGGATATCTCCATCTCTTAACTTGCATAGGTTAGGTTGATTAGGTTAGGTTAGGTAGGTTCTCTAGCAATTTGGACACTGGAATGCATTTTTCTAGTAGTATTTGATGTGCAATGTTAAAATCTGGCCTTCATTTTATGGAGAAATGAACCAAAATATGTTAAAACTTTGAAGTCTCATAACTTTTGATTGGTTCATTTCCACATAAAATGAAGGCCAGATTTGAACAAAGCACATCATACACTACTAGGAAAATGTATTTTGGCATCAAAATTTGGTGGAGGCCGTAATATCCATATTTACCTAACTTTATTTATTCTAATTCTATCTGCAACAGAGAAGAGCTTTCAGAAAGTACCATCACCATCCAACTCCTATTTCCCACTTAGCTTATATTTCTACCTGGAATTGTGCAGAATCTGTTCTTTGACTTGCCATAAGTTCATTCATCAGAAAGGTGAAAACCTATTCAATTCTAATTCTTCTTGCTCTTTCTGGCATCTATCCAAGAACCTCTCTAATATAAACACCTGTTATATATCAAAAATAAATCACCACAAAGTTGTATTACGCTTTCTACATATTTCCAATTGGCAGTTCCAGGACAAATGAAGTAAAATATGTTAAACTGACACCCAACCATCTCAGATTTTGCTAATTTTTGGTGTGTATAGGATTAGTTTATACAAAGATTTCATCTGTAAAAATCTCATCTCTGTATGACTATTGGCTCAGGAGTTATGAAGATCATCAAATCAAGGTCAAGGTCAAATTGACATTTTTTTAGATGGTTATAGCAAGGTCGATAATTGTCATAGATCCATAAAACTATATACTTTTGAACTCAAAGTAATGTAGAAACCAAAAATATAATAAAAAATAGAAATAGAAAAATTAGAAAAAATAACTGACTAAATGACCTTGAAGTTCACCAATATGAAAGAAAATTCTTAAAAAATAAAGCTATAACATTATTATTTAAATATATGCAATAAAAAGTTATTGACCATCTAGACCAGGGTTTCTTAACCTCTGGGTCGCAACCCAAACTTGGGTCATTAAATTGTCATTTATCATTTATTTATGTTATCCTTAATCATTTTATCATTATTATTTATTTTTTTATCTATTATGAGTGAACTGTTTGAAGGCATTGTCGCTGAGCTAACCCCGAGACCAGAATTTGGATCACAGCCTAAAAAGGTTAAGAACACCTGATCTAGACCAGTGATTCCCAACGTGGGGCGCATGCCCACAGGGGGGCAATTTGAATATTTTGGGGGGCAATTTGAAAACCAAGACTAAATACCCAAATTCAACTCGTTTGGCAAGAGAGCTACTGTTACCATTCCCATATTCATATTTGGTGGAATGTGGTTTTAGAGCTGTAAGTGACTTACTACAGAAAAAAAGAAACCAACTGGATATCACAAAATGAGGAGACTTAAGACTGAAGCTAACTAAGTTAGTGCCTGAAATCAAAACCATTTGTAGTAAACATCAAGCTCAAGGATCTCACTAACTTGAGATTATCAAACTTTGAATTTGCTGTATTTTTACCTAATATTGTGAATTTAAAGTGGTATTATTGATTAAATTACTTTTTTGTGAATTTAAAATTGCAACTTTTCAACTGAGAAGTTTTATTTCAAGGAAATAATATAGTTAGCTTCAATCTCAAGTTTCTTGACTCATATTTAATGTAACTCATATTGAATATACTCATATTATTGAAATTTAAAATTATAACTTTTCAAATGAGAAATTTTATTTCAAGGTAATAATTTAGTTAGCTTCAACCAAGTTTATTTACTCATATTGAATATACGGTAACTCATTAAATGTACTCATATTATTGTAAATTTTAAATAATACCTTTTCAACACCAAATTTGTTTTTATATTAATGGGGGGCATCAAATTCTTTGAGGTGTCGAGGTGGGGCATGGCGCAAAAAAGGTTAGGAACCACTGAATTCTAGACTGTCTTATTGTAGGTTGAACAATGGTTAGTTTTATAATTTTTACCTCAAAATATGTAATCTTGATGGAATCTGTTTATTATTAATTTTGTGTCACTTTTCTTATAGATTGTCAGATAAATTAACATCAGATAACCTACTAACTTCTCAGAGAGTCCTCCAACCCACTACAAGAAGAAATTGAAGTGTAGTACAAAGCAATTATGATGATTCCCTATACCCCTACGCAGTACCAGCTACCAGAGAATGAGAAATCCATTGCTGCCACCTCACCAGAACCCCCATCAACTTTGAACAACCCAAGGTCATCGACAGAGGGTTAACATACACATATATGATGTAAAATAACGCAGTCACAATGAAGTACGAAGAAGGAAACCACTCTTCAGGAAGACAAATTTTGGTTAATATTCGTTTTAATGCTTTGTTCGTTTTTGATAGGAGGAGACATTCTATGACAATTTAACATATAAATTCATATTCAGGACACCTTGAAACCTCAGGGAAACTGATAAAAATCAAGGAAATGTAATAATTATTTTTTATGGAAAAAAAAAAAAAAAATTTAAATTTAGACGTAAAAAGCAGCCATTATAGGCCATTGACCGAGTATTTAACTTTTAACGCTGTTAAAATTTTAACGAACGTCGCCCTCTCCAGTTTTATGGGGAGACATCTCGTGGCAAAATTAGGAAACATAGGTCAAAACAACCAATTAAAAATCGTTTTTGTTTCACGTGACCTTATCTGACCAATCAGAGACGTACATTTTGAATCTCTCATAATGCATACTCATTTAAGAATGCTTTTTCAGTCTGGTTTTCATTTTGGTTTGCGGAGGTTGTGATTGCCTGGGTTTTTGGTACCTTGGAACGCAGTTCCAAAAAACTACTATTTTTTGCGGTTCCTCAGAGAGACGCAACAACTCTTGTTCACCTGATCCAGCAACATATTAGGCCTGGGACTACAATCTATTCCGACGAGTGGCGTGCGTATTCTCAACTTGGAAATCTAGGCTACATTCACCGGACAGTCATCCATTCACAGCGGTTCGTGGAAGACACCGTTCACATTCAAAATATTGAGCGTTGTTGGAAAGACATGAAAAGCTGGATATTACGGTCTGGCAACAAAACCCAATCAGTTTAGGTTAGGTCAGTTTAGGTTAGGTTAGGTCTGTTTAGGTTAGGTTAGGTCTGAACCAAAACACATTTTTCTGGTGTTTTTTGGTGTGATTTGCTCAAATCTGAACTTCGTTTCTTTGGGAAATGAGCCGTTTTTGAGAAATTTTCAATTTTAAAATTTCTCAAAAATGGCTCATTTCCCAAAGAAACGAAGTTCAGATTTGAACAAATCACACCACAAAACACCAGGAAAATGTGTTTTGGTTCAGAAAGGAGGAAAAGCACTAAAACGAATAATTACCCAAATTTTTATTTCTTAACACCAATACAGATTACCAATTGACAAGGGCTCGTGAGGAACTGAAACTGCATTGGTGTTAAGAAATGGGTAAATTTATAATATTACACCTGTCTCCCTTTGGAGGTGAAATTTATGTTTTTCCTATGGTTTTTGATGTGCTTTGAACGAATCTGACCTTCAAAGCCGTCGGAAATGACTCGTTTTTGAGATAACCCCCCCTCCCCCCCAGCCAGCAATCGAAAACGAGTCATTTCCGACTGTTTTGAAGGTCAGATTCATTTAAAACACATCAAAAACCATAGGAAAAACATAAATTTCACCTTCAAAATTGACCTAACCTGACCTAACCTACCTGACCTATCCTAACCTATCCTAACCTAAATCACTTATAGTCTTGTAGGCAGCCCAGGAATCACTATAAATCACAGAGCCAGGCCTAATGTACTTCTGAATGAGTGGAATGAGTGTTCCATTCTGGTATGAAAGTAATTCAAATTTGAAATGGATGGAGCGCAGTGATTGGGCAGACATGTAACGAACACACAAACGAACGTACGAGCACACACTAGATACACACAAAAAAAATGTTCACATCTCGAAAACGAAGCATTTGCGACGGAAACGCTATAGAAGGAAAGTGTCTTAGAATTAAAAAATCTACTTAATGAACATATAATAATTGCTGGACGTTAGACGGGTGCAATACTATAATAATACCAAGAAATGGTAGGAATCCAATTATACTGGCCTGTGGCCAGCCACAAGTACATGCATTTTGGGTGGAGTGAAAAACTCAAAAGTGCCATGATCGAAATTGAGGTGGTCTAGAGTCTAAACTTTAAAACCAATTTTGAGTGGTTGCATACAATTTATACAAATTGTATGTGCATGTGACCAAAATTTGAACCCAGTGACCTATCTCGGGTTCTGGGCATGATAGAAAAACAATTTAAAAATTGCTTGTGATGTATTTTTTATCTCCAAAGCAGATTAAAACATTTGCAGAGGGTTGCAGGGTCAATAATGCATCAGAAAATCCATACCAGTATTTCATCATTTTTGCTCAAAAAATTTAATTTTTCAGCCCTTTTCCTCCAAATATTTTGTTTTTTATTTGAAATTATATTTTATAGTTTTCTTCTCAGGTTGAATTTATAGAATTGATAAATACATGCATTTTGATAACTTTACTGCCAAAAAATACTGCATAGTAGAATGTTAAGACAGTGACAGTAGCTCGTGAGGGAAGCTATATTTATGGGACCTCTTTGCGAGTGACCCGTTGCCCACGTCGGGACGGGATAGCATCATAAAAAAGAAAAACTATGGTATTTGTCATTTACCATTACTTATTCGGACTATAGTGGATTTAATTATCCCAGAAGAGTTCCTTGTTCCATGCACGGTCTGTGTGTATCATAAAAAACTCAGGGTACCATTCTGAGTTCATTCCCATCTTGAAACGGACATGTTATGTGCCTTGAAAAGTGGACGCTCAATTCTGCCAGTTGAGGTTTAAGTTTTGGTTTTTGGCTAAAAATATAATAGTTACCCCTTTTTCTTTGATGTAGTCAATCTGACGTGAAGGCAGCGAGTCTTTTGCTTATATTGAGGTTCTAAATGTAGCAGGGCTAGGCTGCTTTAAACCCTAGATCCATGTCCCAAAGCTGGATCCTGTCTGCTTTGCAGATAGCTTGTGAGGGAAGCTATATTTATGGAGCATCTTTGCGAGTGACCCGTTGCCCACGTCGGGCTCGCATCATGAAAAAGAAAAACTATGGTATTTGTCATTTACCATTACTTATTCGGACTATAGTAGATTTAATTATCCCAGAAGAGTTCCTTGTTCCATGCACGGTCTGTGTGTATCATAAAAAACTCAGGGTACCATTCTGAGTTCATTCCCATATATATATATATATATATATATATATATATATATATATATATATATATATATATGTGTATATATAATATATATGTGTTAACCCCATCTTCTTCTATGGCCTGGGTTGGTTCGAAGTCGACGGGGGTTCTGGTTAGGAGGCAGCAACGGATTTGTTACTTGTAGTAGTTTCTTCTACACTACCCTCCGAGTTCTTCTTTAGTGGCTCGGAGGATTCTGAGAGGCTTATTAAATTCTCTGAGGGTTCCTCCCGATTCTTCTTGTAACATATCGGGAGATTTTAATGACTAAGTTCTCTGAAGAGAGCATGGCTCAAAGGAGAAGATAAAGACTGTTTCTTACTGTAATTTACTGCTAAAATGTTACAGGTAATGCTTAGCCTCGTAGTTTGAATCAGAATAATCATGGAAGAATTTGTGGGTTTATTTACCCAAAAACTGCTAACATCATTATTATTAAATGTTGAAAAGGCTGCATTACTTTTGCACAATATTTGAAAATAAAGTAAATCTTTTAGCTGTGGTAATGTTTAAACAGTTAAACAGGATATAGGAAGAGGAAGCCATATTTCTATCTTAAATCGCATATTTGCAGATCTGATGTTTTCCTGATCCGCCGAGTTAATTAGAAGTGGAAATGGAAATATGTTTCCTTATACTAAGATATGCATATGAGCAAAAATTAAAGGTTTGAGTTTTACAATTAAATGCTTCGGCAAGACATGACATCTTTTATAACGAAGAGAACGTATACAAAACATGAACATTTCAAAAGTTACTCAGGATTCATTATTAATCTAAATCTAAAAATGATTAAGAAATTTTAAAAAAGAACAAGTCATCAATTATTTGGCAAAGTAGAAAGCAAATCAAAAATTTATCCCAACGGAAAAATAATAAAAAAAATAATAATATCGCCGAGTATACATTCCTAAATGGCGACATAATGTCGGGTCGTACATTGAGTACACTTCCAAGTACATCACTGAGTACATTGTAATTTTGGTTTATTACAACTATGATTATAATTACCAGTTAATTTACACGCGCTTATTATCGTTAATTACAGTTTCATTAAAGTACATTAATTACATATTAAATTATTAGTTAATTACAATTAAACAGTGTTTCATATTTATAGACAATTAGGATGTTAGGAGTATAACAAAGTAGTACATAGGCACCTACGGTATATATATATATATAACGCACATAATAATGTTTTATAAATTAGAAGCAAGCGAGAGGAGATTTTTCTCAGAAGCGCTCGCTTTTGCTGCTGTCAGCGGAATTCGAACACTCGTATAAGCATTTATGAATATCTTGCGAGAAGTAAAATAATTAAAAGAAAAAGTAAGAAGAATACATGTGGACGTATTTACATGTACGTAATCATGATCATCAGGGGACATGTACGAATGCACAAAGTATTGTACACATATGGGTAGTCACACACCTGTTGACAATGGTAGACAATAGGTAGCTGAATGAATAATTAATAAAATTAACAAAAGATAAAGGTCAAGAAAGGACATGGATGTATGAATGAACAACATAAATAATGACGTATAGAGTGTACAGTTTTTATTATTATGTTAAAGAATTTTTCATACATTGTATACTAGAGATATGATGAAGGGAAATTAATGACGGGAAAATGTGAAGGGAATTAAGCTACTTTATGACGTCATATTTATTGAAATTATGCCATACCTCAATTCATAATTAATACGCCATAGTTATTTTAATTCGTACGTACAGTACAAGTCATTATTGGGAGAAATTAGAAGAAATGAATTAGAGATAAAGATTGAGTGAAACTATTAATTAAATATACGGCAAATATTAAGGAATTGGGTACATTTGAGGAATAATTAAGTAAATGAATAAAGAAGTACAAACAAGGGTTCAAATCAGCCCACATGCAATGTGCATGCATAATCTAATAAAATTTAGGGATGAGGGTTAGATGCAAGACAACAATAATTAATTACACCAGTACACATTTGAAAACTTGTCGATCGATTTTTACAAACTAGTTGGTGATTCTATATAAGTGCGCTGATCTCAAAAATATAGTTAGTTTTTCCCTATCACGTATGGTTTTTTTACTACAGGGTGTGTCATAAATCCCCCATTTCTCCCCAAATGTGAACCATCTTATCGAGACCAACATTGGATTGCACATGCTAAACCATAAATTGTTGTTATAGACTACAGTAACGCTTACATAATAATGTAGGGTAAATATATATAACAACCAGTCCCGTTCCAAGCAAAATACTCTAGGACAGTCTAGGTGATAGAGTAAAACCTAATTAAAGCAGAATTAAATAGCTCCTAGCTCTTGGACAAGCATATTGCTTGTTTATGAAAGAATAAAAAAATAACAAAGAAACAAAATATATTTACCTTCTTTGCTTGCAAACATTTCAGGACTTATTCCAAAGACTTAAGACTACGAAGGTAGATCTGACTAATGACGACTAAACCGGTGCTTCTTTGATGTTTTCTTATGCTGTGCGTTAGGCTGATCTCGTTGCAGACACCAGCCGTAATCCGCCATCATATTTGTATGCCATCTTCCTTGATATCTTCTTTCCATGGTTTTGATGTTCTGGTGAAATCGTTCCCCTTGCTCCTCACTGACATCTCCGAGATTTTCGGGAAAACGGTCAAGATGCGAAAATAAGAAGTGAACTTTCAGGCTCATGCTGCAGCCTAAGGCGCAAAACTTTTTAAGCATATTTTCCACCAGTCTTTCATAATTTTGGCTTTTGTAGTTTCCCAAGAAGTTTTCAACATCTTTGAAACCAAGCCATGCTTCTTTTTCTTTATTGGTCATTGTTCAGGAAATGATCGTCTGTCAATAACTTTCTAATCTGAGGACCTATAAAAACACCTTCCTTTATTTTCTCGTAGCTAATCTTTGGATATTTTGAACACTTGAAACACTCACCTTCTCTATTCAATGCTTTGACATACTGCTTCATCAAGCCTAACTTAATGTGCAAGGGTGATAGGAGGATTTTATTTGGTTCAACTAGATGTTCATGTAAAATGTTCTTTGATCCTGGGGTAAGATTCTCTCTAGGAGGCCAAGTTTTCCTCTTCCAGTGCTGGTCACGTGCTCGACTATCCCATTCGCAGATGAAACATGGCATCTTAGTGTATCCTGATTGCTGCCCAAGTAACATGCAAAGGACTTTGAGATCCCCACACAATATCCATCTGTGATTTTGATACTGAATTTTTTCCAGAAGCAGTTTCATGTTATCATAGATCTCTTTTAAATGAGTAGAATGGGCCACTGGGATTGCTACATATTTGTTACCGTTGTGCAGTAACACTCCTTTTAGACTGGTTTTAGAGGAATCTATAAACAACCTCCAGTCACTGGTTTGGTATTCGATGCCTAGTTTGCACACTAATCCTGTGATGTCCTTGCAAAATACCAAGGGACCATCTTCTTCGAAAAAAGGCACGAAGTCTTTCTCACGATTTCTGTACCAAGCGAAGTATGTGTCGGATGCCAATAAATTGTTCTCCTGCAATCTAGACCCCAAAAGTTCTGCAGAGTCCTTAGGCAGATTCAAATCCCTGACTAAGTTATTTAGTTCGGCTTGGGTTAATGGTTTAGGATCTCGGTCAGCTGTTGGCTGTTCATAAACATCATCATTGTCTGGATTTGGAGCTGAATCAGAATCTGAATTGTATTGATCCAGACTCTCGGGTGGACGGGGAATAGGAACTTCTGGACCATGGGGTACCGGCCTTATTGCAGATGGAAGACTTGGGTATTGAAGGCTCTCTTATTCTTTGCATTATAACCTTTAACATTGCAAGAACAGAAGTAGCAGTCGTCGGTATGGTTTCTAGGCTCGCGCCATACCATAGGGATCCCAAATGGCAAACTTTTCTTTTTACCTTTGCTCCAATTCCTTAGTGCCGCAACACACGTAAGACAAACCTTGTGTGGAGCCCAACTTTTGTCTTGATCTCCTAATTTAATTCCCAAATAAGCATGATAAGCTCTCTTAATGAAGGTCGTTACATTTGTCCTTTGTTTTACAACATACCGACCACAAATATAATAAAATATGTCTGGACTATGGATACATCCTCTAGAAGCCATTGTTAAAATTTTAAAGACGTAATGTTAGAATTATCTATCTGAAAAATATGAAAAAACTAAATTCATTAAAGATAAAAAAGGTAAAAAATTACAAAACGCCCCAAAATTGTTTTGCTAATAACTAGAGCCCGGATGTTTAGGCACTAAAAAAATTTAAAATAGGCAGGCAAAAAGGCAAAATAAAACTGCAAAAAAGGCACAAAAAAAGGCATTTATTTTCAAAAAGTAAACTCACAATGAGAACGTATAACAACGATGTAGAACATGTTCTTAATAGTAACATAACAAAGTAACATAATATTGACACCAGCGCTACAGAATTTTAAAAAATTACTGTTTTTTACCTTTCTCAGCAGCAGATTTGTGTTTAGCAGTCTGTATATGTTGAGAGACAAAGTACTTTTTGTCAAAGTTTATAGATTTTTCGCATATCTTGCAAAATAAGACAGCCATCTGTGGAAAAAACATCACTTCCAAACTCTCTAACAAGATTAGTTAACTTCTTACTTGAAGATGCACTGACTTTAGGCATTGTGACGTGTATTCACTGACGTTTAGGTTACGACTGAGAATCTTGTGTTGTAGTATGGCTTTTCAGCTGCCAGATGTTGCCAACAAAACAAAACACTATTAATCTAAATGTTTATTTCAGTATCTTATTTCAGAAAATATTTAAAATAGGCACATTTGGCGCTTAAATTATGAAATAGGCATTTTTGCCCAAAATCCCCCAAAAAGGCAAAAATAGGCATTTAAGGCATTATGCCTGAATATCCGGGCTCTACTAATAACTTTAAAACTGTGAGTGATAGAAAAAACTGGTAGCATTTTTTAATTCAGCGCAGCGAACTGCTTCAGAATCACAACTCAAAATAAAGAAGTCGATTTTCATGCAGACCGGTGTTATCATAAATTGTAATAAATGGAAAATGGAGATATGGGTAATATTGTGATGGAAATGTTGAGCGATCTAAACCGTCAATTGTCTTGTTTGTACTTTAAGGGAATGAAATTAAGGGACATTCGTTTCTCACAACGAACCTTCAATGACACAAACATGGATTCGACTTAACCATAGAAATGGTAGGTCGCATGGTTGTGAAACTGCAAAAATAGAAAGTAACAAATAAAATTTTTATCCAAACTCCCGTTAGGCGATTTTGGTTCTTATGTAAAAATGAATATTTATTATATAGGAATTATTCATTGTTCATTTTTACAGGGCTCTTTCCTCTAGAATGATATTAATTAATACAGTACAATACAATTAATACAATACAATAATATAACATCCCAACTAATTCAAACTAGATGATGTCTAATGGTTTTTATAATTACCAATTTATATACAAAACGTGAGTTGGGGTGGTTAAGTACAATGTATATTAATCAAATCTAATTGTAGACAACCAATGATATTGTTAAATTTTTAACAATTTTATTTTCCTGTGAAAAAAAAATACGTACATAATGAGTAAAAGGGAAATTTAAATTTTAAGGTTCAGGAATTTTCAAAGTTACCATGATCGTACAATTAATAAACTAATTTTATTGACTAGAGCAGGTAAAAATCGAATTACGTAAAGGATGATGTATGACCTGTGGTTAGGTGTGTATTTGTGTGTATTAGGTACAGAGTGTAAGTGGTTGGTTAAAATAAATTAATAAATGCATGAGCAAAATTATATATATTAGGCAGCAATTATTAAGATTAAATAAATTCAGAATATGAATAATGAATTTCCTTTCCAATAAGTATGCCAATGATTTCACGAGTGTTTCATTGTGGGTGATTGTAATTGGTTGAAAGGGTAAGCAGTATCCGTAGATTTTTGTAGTATTTATGTTCGTAATGTTTGTGGAGAAATGTACACATTTGAAGAAGTTTACATGCGTGTATATGTGTAGGGATTCGTAAGGTTTTCGAATTAACAGTTTAAAAATAATGTATAATAATTTAAAATGGGAGTAGGATTATAAAATCCTTTAAATTTAAGTGAAATTCATGGTGAGAGTACAATTATGTAATTCGTAATATTAGAATGGTGTAACAAAATTATTAGAAGGGGAAAAATGGCGTTCTGGTATAGGGTGTCCAAATTGGCTATAATTGTGTTTGATACCTTACAAATGGTATAATAACAATTTAACGACAATTACTCAAGATTAATTGAATAAAAAAATAAATAAAAATTGAAAATAGAAATCAATTATGCATTTTAATGAACTGAACACGGGGTTATAGGTTCCATATAATACTCTTAAAAATAAAAAAACAACTTAACAAATTGTCATGTTCCATAGTACCAAAAGAGGCTCCTGGTTGGCTTCTGGACCAACCTGGTTGAACGAAAACAGATGTTTAAACTGTGGTTTGACTGGAGCCAAAATAGAGTCAACCATGATTGAACCATTTCCCTGGTTGACACTGGGTTGAACTGGGGTTGGGGTATTGGAAAATGGCTTGCAACTGAAAATGACTTGCAGCAACGGAAGCTGACTTGCAGCAACGGAAGCTGACTTGCAGCAACGGAAGCTGACTTGCAGCAACGGAAGCTGACTTGCAGCAACGGAAGCTGACTTGCAGCAACGGAAGCTGACTTGCAGCAACTGAAGCTGACTTGAACTTGAACTGCTATCAAATGAAGTCTATTATTCTCTGGGGCGGTTGTCCCTCTGGATGGAACCGACTAACTTGAACTACTGTCAAGTATCTCTCTATTCTAGTATTCTCTGGCGCGGTCGTCCCTCTGGATGCAACCGACTTACTTGAACTGCTATCAAGTATCTCTCTATTCTATAAAGTATCTCTTTCTCTATCCAAGAAATACACAAATAATGCACAATTTGTGCATTATAATAATGCACAATAATTGCAAGTCAATTCAATTCAATAATTTGAAAAAATTGTAAACAAAAATAAAAAATGTAAACAACATTTCACTCGAATGTACGCGAAGGTACGGCAATATTATGTTTGGTACATAAAATAAAATTATTCTATACTAACTATAATAGTGAAAAACTTTCAATGAAAAGAATGTATCACTGGTGTAGTGAATGTTCACTGTGTTTCTTATAAATTCTGGCTGATACTCATTATTAACTGTTAATAATACTGACTTCTCGAATGTTTAGAGATTACTTTAAAAAAAAAAGATATGTACTTAAGATTCCTACGGCGAAATCCTTGAAGATCTACAGATCTACAGAAGCTAAGGCTAACAAAGACCCTAAGATCCACTCTAAGGTTAGCCCGAGAGAAAGGAAAGAGTAGCGGGTTAAGAGAAGAGAAGAGAATAAGGGGTTAAGTAAGAGCAACACCTATCACTCATGGGTTAACATTCATTCAGAAAAAGAGGAAAAGTGTCTCACCATCATCATCCGCCGGCCACTGCCGACAAGTCAGAAAAATAGTCGGAGAGAATAGGAGAGGGGTGAAAGATGAAAAGAAGTAAAATAAGAACGCTTACAAACCATGCAAACACAGTCTTAACTCACTGTCATACCATGCAAACTACAAACATGCAAGAAAAGAGTTAGAGACATGCAAAGTAAGGAGAGGATAAGAAGGAAAAAAAAAAAAAAAAAAAAGGTAAAGTTAAACAAAAAGTGGGTTAGTTTACGCTATGAGCTACATCTACATTCGTGTTAGTCTAATTTTTTTTTTTTTTTAATAATTTTATTGCTGGCATCACACGCTGGCATGTCACAAGCTGGCATCATCGTCAGCAGACTCATCCTCGAGCACCACCACCAGAGCTTCTGTTGCTAACTTTGTTGTTTTTAAATTAAACAACGTTAATACCTTTAAAATGTCTGTCAAGACGGTTCTTAAACATATTAACGCTGGTAGAATGAACGACTGACGCGGGAAGATTATTCCATTTATCAATTACTTTAAACGTAAAGAAGTTTTTAGCGATATAGTAATAAAACGCCTGCCACGCAACTTAAATCCGTTATTGCGAGTATTACTATTATCAAAGTGAACAATTTGTCAAAATTTACGTTATCGATGTTATTAACGATTTTGAAAACTTCAATAAGCTCCCCCCTTAATCTCCTAGTTTCGAGTGAATACAGGTCTAACTCATTAATCCTATCTTCATAAGGCTTATTGCGCAATGACTGAATAAGTTTCGTGGCACGACGCTGAACCCTTTCTAACCTATCATTATCCTCACGCAAGTACGGGCACCAAAACTGAACTGCATATTCTAAATGAGGCGGCCTGACTAGGGACTTGTAAAGGGGCAATATAATATCCTTCGATTTAAATTCGAAATTACGCGCTATGAAGCCTAACATCCTATTAGCTTTTGCGCAAGACTCCAGGCACTGGTTCCTAACCTTTAAATCCTTAGATACGTGTACGCCTAAATCTACTTCCTCGTCAACGCTCGCTAACTCCCTATCATCCATCGTATACGCGTAATTATTGTTGCGAGAACCTATATGCAAAACTTTACATTTGTCTACGTTAAATTGCATCTGCCACTTATCTGTCCACTCCATAATCCTATTTACATCGTCTTGAATCCTATTTCTATCGTCCTCGTTAACAACCTTACCGCCTATTTTAGTATCGTCCGCGAATTTTGAAACGTTACTAGTCAATCCTACATCTATGTCGTTAATGTAAATTACAAATAACAATGGGCCTAACACTGAACCCTGTGGGACACCGCTACCTACATCTAACCACCCTGATTCACTACCATTAACTACGACCCTCTGTCTCCTAGCACGAAGCCATTCTTCTAACCAGTTAGCTACCTGACCGCGTATACCGTGCGCTTTAACCTTCGCAATTAGTCTCCTATGGAACTGTATCGAACGCCTTTTTAAAATCTAAAAATAACGTCAGCTGCTCTATGCCTATCGTATTCGCGCACTATTCGTTATAAAATTCTAACAAATTAGTTAAACAAGACCTATGGCGTCGAAACCCATGCTGACTACTATTAATCAAATCTCTACTTTCTAAGTGATCGATAATACGATCCCTAACTACGGATTCCAAAAGTTTACCTACAATTGACGTTAAGCTAATGGGCCTATAATTGCTAGCTACCGCGCGGTCGCCTTTTTAAAAAATAGGCGAGACGTTAGCTAATTTAAAGTCTTCAGGAATAATCCCCGTTTCGAGTGACTGATTAAAGATCTTCGTTAAGGGGCCTACGATAACTTCTTTCAAATCTTTCAAATGTCTGGATAAAAAGCGTCAGGGCCTGGAGCCTTGCTAACTTTTAGCCTATCGATATAATGCGCAATCTCAGCCTCGTAAACAGTTATTTCATCCAAAATAGTCTCGCTACTAAATGGAACGATATCATCCACGTCGGGGACATTATTTACGTCTTCTACGGTAAAAACTGTCGCAAAAAGATGTGTCCTGAAGACGTGTCTTGCTGGCTACACCTTCCTGGATGACGAATGGGTGTCGCCAGTTGTTCTCTTTCCAGGGTCTGGAAGACTGGAAGAATCCTGGTTGCAGAGTCGCCAGTTGTTCTATTTCCAGTATTTACAGGGTCTGGAAGACTGGAAGAATCATATTTGCAGAGTCGCCAGTTGTTCTATTTCCAGGGTCTGGAAGACTGGAAGAATCCTGATGCACGGTCGCCAGTTTGTTAACCCCTCCCTCTATGGCCTTGGTTGGTTCGAAGTCGACGGGGGTTCTGGTTAGGAGGCAGCAACGGATTTGTTACTCGCAGTAGTTTCTTCTATACTACTCTCCGAGTTCTTCTATAGTGGTTCGGAGGATTGTGGGAAGCTTACTAAATTCTCTGAAGGTTCCCCGATTTTTCTTATAACGTATCGGGAAATTATTTTTCTCTACTTTATTGACTGAGTTCTCTGAAGAGAGCAAGGCTCAAAGGAGAAGATAAAAAACCGTTCTTTTACTGTAATTTACTGTTAAAATGTACAGGTAATGCTCAGCCTTTAAGTTAGATCAGATTTTTACAGGGGTAGAGGTTCGACCTCTTTCGACCATGGCTCAGGTTGGAATTTAAAAGTGCGGAGGCCCTCGGCCTCCTCGAGGAGGGCTCCGACCTCCTCGCTGAAGGGTTGCTAACACAAGTCATTGAATTTACAATACAAGAATTAAATAAGTCTAAATTTTGGGGGAGTAAAGTTGAGGGTTAAGTTCCCCCTTTTAACTGGAGATCTAAACACTTCTTGGACGTTAAGCATAATTTAAACACATCAGAATTTTCCAAAATAAAACGAAAAAATAAATAACAAAAAATAATAATAATATCGCCGAGTATACATTCCTAAATGGCGACATAATGTCGTAGTAGTACATTGAGTACAACCCAAGTACATCACTGAGTACATTGTAATTTTGGTTTATTACAACTATGATTATAATTACCAATTAATTCACATTCGCTTTATCGTTAATTACAATTTCATTAAAGTACATTAATTACATCATATTAAATTATTACAGTTAATTACAATTAAACACAGTTAACTATAGTTTTACAGTGCTTCATATTTACAGACAATTAGGATGTTGGGAGTATAACAAAGTACATAGGCACATACGATATATATATAATATATATATATATATATATATATAACATAACACACATAATAATGTTTTATAAATTAGAAGCAAGCAAGAGAGGAGATTTCGTATTCAGATGCCCGCTTTTGGTGTCGTCATCGGAATTCGAACACTTGCGTCAGCATGAACAAGTGTCTTGCGAGAGGTTAAATAATTTAAAGAAAAAATAGAAATAATACATGTGGCCGTATTTACATGTACGTAATCATGATCGTGTACGTAATCATGAATGACTATCAGCGGACATGTACGAATGCATAAGTATTATACACATATCGGTAATCACACAATAAGTTGTGTGCGTAATAGAGACTGACAGAGTAAACATGGACTGATAGGTTGATAGGGCATAAGTAGACAGTAGGTAGGTCGATGAATGAATAATTAATACAATTAATAAAAGATAACGGTCAAGATAAGATATGGTCGTATGGATGAATATGGTCGAATAATAATAATATTGTTAAAGAATTTACCATACATTAAATACTAAAGATATGATCAGTATTGAAGGTATGGAAAATGTGAAGGGAATTAAGTACTTTATGACGTCATAGTTATTCAAATTATGTCATACGTCAATTCATAATTAATGCGCCATAGTTATTTAATTCGTACGTACAGTACAAGTCATTATTGGGAGAATTTAGAGGAAACAAATTAGAGAGATACAGTAATGAAAGGTTTATAGCCATTGTACAAAGAGTGCGTGAAACTATTAATTATATACAGGTTGTCCCATAAGTCCGCATCATAGGAAAAATAATACAAAAAGGCAAAACAAAAGCTTTTATTTACAGAACGTGCTCAATATGTCCACTATTGTTTTCAATACACAAATTCAGACGTGATACCCAGTCAGCAAGCACACGGTGAATGATGTCAGGAGTAATGGTGTTACATGCCCCAATAATGCGCTGCCGCAAATGTTCAACACTCCTAATTTTCTCTGCGTATACCAGCGCTTTCAAGTGGCCCCAGAGATAAAATCTAGTGGCGTGAGATCCGGGCTTCTAGCTGGCCATTCCACAGGCCCTCGACGTCCTTCAATGACCAGGGAATTGTTGGTACAGGTATTCCCTTACTTGGGTGCTGTAATGTGCAAGAGCGCCGTCTTGCTGGAACCATGTTGGGAAATTTCCTTCTTCGTTCAAGACACTGGGAAATGCTTCTTCCTTGAGTATACGTAGGTAGGTGCCTCCAGTGACATGTTCATCGAAAAAGAGGGGGGCCTATGATGCGATCCTTCCAAATGCCACACCATACCATCACCCGAGATGCACCTTGTTCCTTTGAAGAGGTATACCAGTGTGAGTTGTTTTGAGACCAGTAGCGGGTGTTCTGTCGATTTACCTCACCATTTCCATAAAAAACAGCCTCGTCACTGAACAGAATGGTGGACGGGAAATTGGCATCCCGAGCATATTGTTCTGTAGCCCATTCACAAAATTCCATCCGCCGGTCGGAATCATCTTCGCTTAATTTCTGTAGGATCTGAAGTTTATATGGATGCCATTTGTGAGCCTGAAGAATGCGATGGATGCTACTTTTCGACACTCCTGTCTCGGCGGACAATCGCCGAAGAGACTTATTGGGATTTCTGTTAAAATGAGCCAGGATAGCAGTCGCTGTATCATCGTCAGTGGACCTCCTTGAAGGTCCACTGCATGGTTTATCTTCTATAGATCCTGTTTCCTTAAACTTTGCAACAAGTCTGCTAACACAACTCTGTGTTATTGGCTCGCGGTCTGGATGCAGTCTGTTAAATTCAGCAGCGGCCTCTCTTTGACTCCGATTTCCTATGAGTAGAATTATCTGGATTCGTTCTTCCTTGCTCACAGACATTATGGCCTGTAGAAAGAGAAAAATATGAATTATGGTTTGTAGAAATAGAAAAATATGAATTTCTCTTATGATGCCGGACTTATGGGACACCCTGTATAACAATATCTTAACGTTATAAATTGATAGCAGAAACAAGAGAGAAGATTTCGGATTCAGAAGCTCGCTTTTGGCGACGTCATCGGAATTCGAACACTGAGTCAGCGTTAACGAGTATCTTGCGAGAAATTAATTAATTAAAAGAAAAAGTAAAAAGAATACACGTGGACGTATTTACATGTAAGGTAACTACGTACGTAATCATGATCATCAGCGGACATGTACGAATGCATAAAGTATTGTACACATATCAGTACTTAACACAATAGGTTGTGTGCATAATATAGTCGGACACGATTAAACATGGACTGATAGATTGATAGGGCATAAATAGACAATAGGTAGATAAGTGAATAATTAATAAAATTAATAAAAGATAGCGGTCAAGAAAGGACATGGATGTATGAATGAATATGGTCGAATAATATTTATACTGCATAACACCAGACAGGACACAACATAAATAATGACTTATAGAGAGTGAAGTTTTCATTATTATTAAAGAATTTACCATACATTGGATACGAAAGTTATCCCCATACTAAACACGTGAAGGGAATTAAATTATTTTATGACGACCTAGTTTATCAAATTATGCAATACGTTAATTCATAATTAATACGCCATAGTTATTTAATTCGTACGTACAGTATAAGTCATTATTGGGAGAAATTACAGGAAACGAGTTGGAGAGATACAGTAATGAAGGGTTTACAGCCATGGTACAAGAGTGAGTGAAACTGTTAATTAAATATATATACATATACGAGTATACAGTAAATATTAAGGAATTGGGTACATTTGGGGAAGAATTAAGTAAATGAATAAAGAAGTACAACCAAGAGTTCCAATCATGCCACATTCAATGTGCATCTATAATCTAATAAAATTTAGGGATGAGGATTAGATGCAAGACAACAATAATTAATTATAATAAATTCTATAACAAATGGAAAATGGAGATATGGGTAATATTCTGATGGAAATGTTAAACGATCTAAACCGTCGATTGTCTTGTTTGTACTTTAAGGGAATGAAATTAAGGGACATTCGCTTCTCACAGCGAACTTCTAATGGCACAAACATGGATACGGCTCAACCATAGAAATGGTAGGTCGCATGGTTGTGACACTGCCCTCATGTGAAAAAGGATGTGATGCTGACAATTTCGGGATGGACTAATCAAGGCAATTTAGTGGGAAGAATGATAATTATATTAATGAAATATAAAGACATCAAGGGAAAAAAAATCATTTTAAAATTTCAACAGGTGAATTAGCAAGGTTGAGGTCTGATTACTAGGATTGTGGTGGAAATACTATATCAACACGGTACGATAAGGTTCGAAGTTGTCACCATTAAAAAATTATAAGTACATATTATCAATTGTGGCAATCATACTAAATAAACAATCTTATAAACTAATGAACCATCTAAGTTACTGCTGGCATTTCGACCTAATTATTTCAGTTAAAGTTCCAATTACAGGATTTAATCTAATTTAAGTTAAATTTTAAGTTTGCCCAACGTTATAGTAACAAGATTACCTACTGAACCATGACAAATTCGGAAGGATTACCTGGATTAAGAAGATTTTAGGGAATAAATACATACATAATAAATAATGGGTAAAAGGGAAATTTAAATTTTAAGGTCCAGGAATTTTCAATCATATAACTATTTGAAGTGGAATTTAATCTGTCAAAACTGACAGAGATGAGAATTTCCGAAGTTACCATGATCGTACAGTTAATAAACTAATCTTATTGACTAGTGTAGGTCAAATCGAATTAAATTTTATTGTTGGATAGAGTGTTCAGCGGTGGGAGAACGATCGCAGAAATGTAAACTTATTGCAAGTCCGAATAAGTTGGTATAATATTAAAGTTTATTTAAAGAAAAGTAAAATTAATTTTGTGAAAATATTAAAAGGAGCTAGTGAAGAATAGGGACCCCAGCCTTCTTTAGTTAGCTTTATAAGGCTAACTAACGAAAATATCATGACCTAACCTAACCACTCGTTAGGTTAACTGTACGCCCTTGACGATTGGTTAGGTTAGGTCATGATATTTTCGTTAGTTAGCCTTATAAAGCTAACTAAAGAAGGCTGGGGGCCCTATTCTTCAATAGCTCCCATTAAAATTTATTTAGTTACAGTTTTAGATACTTAAATGTTGTTAACCATTAAGAATATACAGGGAGAAGAAAGGTAGAATTACGTAATGGATGATGTATAGACCTATGGTCAAGTGTGTAGTTGTGTGTATTAGGTACAGAGTGTAAGTGGTTGGCGATTTGCCCAAATGGGGGAAAAGGAATTTATAGTTGAAGTTATACGTAAGTGCGTATACGTATGTATAAATATGGGTAGTAAGCGTAGGTATACCGAGTGGGTATGTACAGTAGTGTCCGCCGTGTGTAGAATATGAGAGTAATTGGTTCGTCCCGTGAAGAACTAATCCTTAGTGGCCATTGGTGAATTATGAAATTTTGAAGAACGGATTTGCTTAGAGGTTGGTTAAAATAACTCAATAAAGGCAACAGGCAAGATTCTATATAGTAAGCAGCAATTAGGATTAAATTAATTCAAATAATCAAGAGTAAATATCAAACAGTTACCCGCAATTAAATATACATGTAATTTATCTGGTAGCCAATGATTTTAGAATAAGGTTTGTATGATAAAAATAGGATATGAATAGTGAATTTCCTTTTCAATAAGTATGCCAATGATTACACGAGTGTTTCAGAGTGAGTGAGTGAGAGTGTAATTGGGTGAAAGTGTAATCAGTATCCGTAGATTTTGTAGTATTTATGTACGTGATGTTTGTGGAGAAATATACAAATTCGAACAAGTATATATATAGTGTGCATACACGCGTGTGTATTTGTAGGGATTTGGAAAGTTTTCGAATTAACAAAGTTTAACAATAATGTATAATAATTTAAAATGGGGGTAGGGTTATAAAATCGTTTACGTTTAAAGTCAATTATTATTAAATTCTAATACAAATAGTATTAATGGTGATGTATGTGCGAATGAGTTTCAGTGCAAAAGTGACTTGGGATACGGAAGGAAAGTGAATTCGATTATGTGTCAAAAGTAATAAAATTCAATTGGGATTATAGATTTTACTTAATTAAATCAGTTGCACGTATATTAAGGTAATGAAAAAACACACTTAGAAGAACTTACAATTAATGAAAGTAAATCTAGCGGTATTAAAAATTAAATTTAAACGTGGAATTAAATCCGACTAGTAACATTCATAGCCATATATTAACAGTATATCACCATTAATATTAACCATTAATATTAACAAGAAGTATCAGTACGATAATTGAATTTCATTTGACGATTTGACGGGGCATAGGTGATAATAGGTTTTAGTGGAATTCATGGTGAGAGTACAGTTATGTAATTAGTAATATTAGAATGGTGTTAACAGAATTATTAGAAAGGGAAAAAATGGCGTTCTGGGATAGTGTCAAAATTGGCTCTAATTTTGTTTGATACGTTAACAAATGGTATAATAACAATTTAACGACAATTACTCAAGATTAATTGAATAAAAAAATTAAGAATAAAAATTGAAAATAGAAATTAACTGAACATGGGGTTATAGGTTCCGTATAATTAAGAATAAATTAAGAATAAATTAAGAATAAATTAAGAATAAAAACAAAAAACAACCTAACCTAAATTGAGGGTATGTTCACTTGTTCAGTCATACGAGTAAATTTCACGAATATACAGAGCAAGATAAATTAGGCGCATGGTTAGGTTGTCATGCGATAGGGCATGCGGGTCATACGGTTAAAGGGATTCGCAATATGCCGGGAAGCAGTGGACTGACCATGCGAGCATTGCTCACTCAAAAAGGTGGTGGTGTAGCGGGATTAAGAAGAATGACTTTTACTGGTTTCAGAAGAGGGTCCAGGAAGAGCCAAAGGGAAAAATCAGCAAAGTAGGAGGGAAGAAGGACGAAAACATGAATTTGAGGAAGAAAGATGAGAATGATCGTTGGAACGATCATATTATGGTAGTGAGGAATAGTCCGCTCTTGCCCTTCCGTACGTCCAACTTCCGACGGCGAAGTAGGTTCGGGTTCGCTCCCGGCACCTGTAGGCTTAGTCTCTGAATTGGGCGGAAAATCCTCTACCTTTGAAAACGGAATCAAGTCATCTTCCTTAAATAGGGATTCAAGCGAAATGACCAAATCGGAACTCAAAGGAGATGAGTCTTCAAATTTATTTGGAATAGCCGAAACACTGGGAACTTCAAGTTCCTGCCTAACTGTAACCGAAGGGAGTGACTCGCTCTCGATGGAGTCACAGGGGTCTACTGTGAAGACACGCGGGTCTTCATGCTCAAAATTGCCAAAGGTATGTTGGCTTTCTAGTTCCTCGTTCGTCGGAACTGGAACGGAACAATTGACGATTGATGAAGAATCTTCCCCATCTAGTAGCAGGTCCTCTTTATTTTGAACTGGTTCCAGGGAATCATTCAGGCTCTCTGAAACAATTCTTTCACCCTTAGTTGAAAAGACTGAAGAATAAGGGGGTGACAAACACACTCGAGCGGTGGGTTCTCTCCTCGAATTAGGCCTGCTTCTCTATCGGCCACATAGAAATCGTGCGTAATAAGGAAATTCATCCCCAGGAGTAAATCTCCATCCTAGTCTTCTTCAGATATGAACACAAATGGGGTCAGATAAGGGACTGAATCAAACTCAATAGGAAGAATAATTACTCCGTTAATGTATTCTTCCCAACCATCATCAATGCAGGTCAAACAAGAACGCAAATCGAATTTTCCCGTAGCCATCTTAAGTAACTTCTTGTATACGTCTTGTTTAATGTAATTCGCCTGACAGCAGTCGTCAACAAGAGCCAAAACCGCTTGGTTGTTGACAGAAGTTTTCATGAAAATTTGTGAGCTTTCGTCAAAAAGCACCATTTCATGAGCCCAAGAAGGAGTCTCCGAAACATGCGAACATACTTCGTCTGCGTCATCGATGGTTTCACGCGGGGTTGGGGTATTGGGAGAAAAAACAAAATTTGGAATTCTGCAATCAGGGGAATCGGGTGACCAATCGGGGAGACATGATGTCTGAAATTGACAATACGTCTTTACGTGAGCACTTTGCTCTTAGGAAAAGATTGCTTGTCACACTGCTCAGAACAAAAATTAACGGAGTTTAAAAAGAAGTCAATGGGACATGATCGATTAGTTACTACACTGTTACTGTCATCATGAACATCACAATGATTATCAAAATCATTACAAACATTCGTAAAAACTGACTCGCCTACAGAACCTTGCAGGGCATCTTCCCCAACTGCTATTGAAGCAAAACATCATCTGAAGCAAAATGACGGTCATCATGACCAAAAAAATAAAAAACAAGGTCATCTTTATGACCACTTAAACGAGACGGCATGGCCGAAGTAAACTGAAAAAAAAATTAGGGTCCTGTGGAGAAAAGTTATCAGAAACATGGTCATCCTGACCATCTAAAACAATATCAGTAATAAGATTCGCGTCTTCCACTTCCTTAGGACATACATGGATATCTGATCCATCTGAACCAAAAACATCAGTAACAAAATTCGCGTCCTATTTGGGACATGCGTGGATATCTGATTCATCTAAACCAAAAACAAGGTCTTTTTGACCAAAGTTCACTGAATGAACTTTACTAATTGAACTAACCGAATCAGTTGAATCAATGTCCGAATGACTAAAATTACTAACACATTGAGGAGCAGTGTCTAAATCATTGTAAAAATCATGGCCATCGGGACCAACATGGTTGTCCTGACCATGATGATGATAAAATAAATTCTGATTTCCAACATCAGTTACACAGCAATCATCCAAGTAGTCTGAATTCACATCTAATAAAGGATTGGTCACATTCCCATCTACATCAAAGCAATCATTAACGTAGGTATTGCACTCCTTTTCAATAAAATTTTTATCAGAAAGACTTTCAACAAAAGTTTCATTATGAAGACTTTCAACAGAAGTACCTTTATAATTACGTAAATCAACAACTTCATTGTTTTCATCAATGTTATCAACATTAGCATCACAAACAAAGATGCAACACAAAAATCATCCTCAGGAGAGGCTGTGAGTTCTAGCCTCGAAGGATATTCATTTGAAGAACAAGCCGAAACAAACTGTTCAGAGACAACTGAGTTAGAGAAAAAAGTTGGGTCAGGATAACCCAAATTTTCTAAGGGTGACGTTTCATCGTCACAAAAAAGGTCCTGCTCGGGTGAATTGCACCAGAGAGGGAAATAACGGTTTTTATCCCATTTATCGACGAAGCATCGAGCCGAAGAGTCGAAATAGAATCCGTTGGGTCGTAGGAATTCTGGGTCAATAACTAAATCATAACCGGGACAATATTCTGGAGGGACTAACAAGAAATCTCTACAGACAGGACAATTACTGAACAACATGGCAAGTATGGTTTCCGCAAGGACAGGGATAAGGTTACCATCGGAATCCCGAACGAATCGTCAATTTTACCGAACCACTCCTTAATGGAGGGTTCTACAAATTTATTATTGATGCGACCACGAAAATGAGGGACATCAATTGTACGTTTCAGTATTGAAGAGGGAGTTACAAGACCAACATTAGTATATTTCACGGGGGGTAATGGTTTGGACATAGTTCATCATAACACGTGTCGTTGTCACGAAAGTGTGTGTGTGAAACAAAAATAACCATGTAAGAGACAAGAAATAAGAAAAATGGAACAAATTCTAAGTATTTTGAATAAAAATAATTGAGAAAAAAATGAGATAAACAATGAAACAATTTTTCTTTTTATAGTTACGAGATGACGAAGGAGAACAAAAATGAGTGTGCGTTAAATCCGGGAGCAGCGATCGACGAGTAGTTTTTGGATCTCCCAACCCCGAAGTCTCGTGGGCAAGGGTCGAAATTCGGTCAGACGAGCTCAAAATCACACTAGAAAAAAGGGTTACAGTATAACTATAAATTAATAAAAAAGTTTAAATGAAAAAAAGAAAAAAAAACCCTAAAAGGTACTACTAAATAAGAATGCGAGTTATGGCTATATATATCACTATTATGACTGATCGCATCCATTTCCCACAACAAAGTCTAAAATGATATTAATTAATAACCTAATCTAAAAAAATGCAGATAATTTTATAAAAAGAATTTAAAATTCAAGTTTATAATTTTTGGGAAAAATAAATACGTGATTACGTGAATCAATAACTGAACGTCTAATTTGTATTGTATTACATATTACACTATCGAACAATTAATTAAAATTACTAAAATTAATTAAGAAAATGATTAAGTGTTTAGTCACTTCACTGGTTCACACTTAAAAGGAAAAAAATAAAAGTGAATTAAAATTACTAAAATTAAAGAAAATGATAATTAAGAAAATGATTTAAAAGTAGTTGTTAATAATTAAAACTCACTCACGTAAACGGGAAGGAACGTTTGGCGAGGTGACTGAGGAGACTCAACTGATGCCTCCTCTCGATTCTGAAGGTCGTCCCTCAGTTAGGTGTGCCGCTAGTTGAGCAGGCGAGAGAAAGGGGTGACATCATCTATAACCGGGACGTCATACAAGAGGAAGATGAAACACACAATGTTGAAGATCTTCGACGGGAAGACGGTCGAACGGTTGATTGGAGGAAAATCAATTAATGATTCAAAAGTTGATTGAAGATTACAAATCGAAGAGAAGTTCTTCAAGGGAAATTTTTTGTAGTAAATTTATATGGTTGATTGTAGAGAGAATTACAAGGAAGAAATTTCCAAGTAAACAAAAGTTGATTGAAGGTCAACGATGAATTGAATCAAAGTGAGGTTGCGGATGGTGGGGTTCAAGTTGAAGTGGTTGAAGTCGACGTCGAAGAAGTGAATAAATAAATTACATGAAGTGTTTCAAAAAATTTTCAAAGTAGGGACATCCATTGATGAACGACGGTTTTTGCGATGGGGGACTAAAATGTTTCGGTCTCGGAGGAAAACTAAAATGTCTCGGTCGGACCTCCAAATGTCGCGCGTGTGTGCGGGCCACTTCCCGCTTGCGACTTTTATGATGAACGCACTTTGGACAATCCAACGCAGGTGGTCCTTGTTGGTTAAGCTCGGCCTTAGCCGTAGAGCATCCGAGTAAAACAGTTTCTACCAAGTTTTTTTCGAAGGAGTGAATGGAAACACTTCAGTTCTAAATTGGAGTCTTCGTTCACTAATATAATCAAACCATCTTCAATTTTTCTAATAGAACTGTAAGTACTAATGAAAAATGACTCCTCTCTCTAAGCATAGATTTTAAACTGCCAAATTTTAAGATAAATTATTTTAAACACTTGTTATCTTTCGAAAAACTCTTTCATAGTTCAAAAAAATTTCAGTAGTTGACGAGACAAACTTCCGTTTGTAAAGTCCTCAATTACTCACATCGTCAATAAATACTTTTATAATTTTAAACCTCACGAAGTTTTTCCCCCCCTTATTAATAGAAAAGACCTCTCCTGCCTTAAGGAACTATCCAAAGACGATTCAATTATTATTTCACGTCCCGATAAAGGTAAAGGCACCGTCCTTCTATAAATTAGATTACATTAATAAGGTTCACAACGTTCTTAATGGTTCCTCCAAATTAAAAAAGATTAATGATAATCCTTTAACTCTTTCCTTAAAACTTGAAGATAAAATTAACCGTTTCCTCAGAAAACTATACAGGGTGTACATAAAGTCAGGATCTATTTTTGTGAAGCACTTGGAAATTATATGGAATTCAATCATAAAATGATAAAGTGGTAACATTTATTAAATAATTAAGAGTAGGATTCGACGTGACGCCCATCAGTATCCCTGCACAGCTCAAATCGTTCCGCAGCATTTCTAAACACATTCTGGAGCATTTGCGGGGTTATGTTATCTGCAGCAGTTCGTATACGTGTACGTAAGTTTTCAAGACTCGTAATCTTCGTCTGATAGACGTGCGATTTGATAAAGCCCCATGCAAAGAAATCTAATGGGGTTAAATCTGGTGATCTCGCTGGCCAAGGTCTGTTGCTTCCGCGTCCGATCCAGCGATTTGGAAAACGTCCATTTATATAATCCTGAACAATTTTGGCATAGTGACAAGGAGCACCATCATGTTGATAGACGACGGTACTAACAATCCTATCCCCAATCAGCTGAGGTTCAAGGAATTGCTGCAACATGTCCAGATAAATAAGCCCCGTAACTGTAGCTTCAGCAAAGAAAAAAGGACCATAAACCTTAGATTTTGTTAAACCCATCCTGACATTAACTTTAGGTGAGACTCTTTCCCAATTTTGGACGAAATCATTCGGTCTTTCATCTGCCCAAATTCGACAGTTATGGCGATTTACTTTTCCACACGTATGGAAAGTGGCTTCATCACTAAAGAGAATGTTGTCCATTAAATTATCACTCCAGATTTGTTCTACGAGATCAGCACACACAGCACTTCGTCGAGGGAAATCTTCCTCATGTAAATCATGTAAAACCTGCAAATGATAGCTTTTCTTCCGCAAATTAACTTTCAGAATTTTGTGCACAGATGACGTCGGGAGGCCGAGTCTGTGTGATGCAGCACGAACGGACGTACGTGGCTCCTCAGTGATAATTCCACGTACTGCATTCACGGTAAGATCTGACATACACGGTCGTCCTGATCTTGCTTCATCATTTACAGATCCCGTTCGTTTAAATTTGTTCACCAATTTTCGTATTGTCTTGTCTATTGGCCCCGGCTTATGAAATCTCCTTCTAAACTTCTCTCTGATGTCATTGTATTTCTTTCCCTCGATTCGCCAAATTACTATTGCCACACGCTCTTCTGTATTCATTTTAAGGGCGTCTGAAAAGAAAAATAGAAAAAATAATTATTTCACAAAAATAGATCCTGACTTTATGTACACCCTGTATGATCAGAATAAAATCTCAGAGGGCATCTACAACCAAATACGTTCCTCCGGCTCATTCCCAGGTACCCTCTATGGTCTTCCCAAAATACATAAACCCAATTTACCCATTAGACCCATCCTTTCGGCCTACACCATCCACAATTATAAACTAGCAAAATTCCTAATTCCCTCTTTAACCCCCCCTTACCCAAAACGAATATTCCGTCACCAACGCTTACGAATTTGCCAAAGAAATTTTGACCATAAATAATTCCAACAACCTCCACATGCATAGTTTCGACATAGTATCTCTCTACACCAACGTTCCAATTAAAGAAGCCATCGAGATCTGTATTGACAGCCTTTTCGCCAACAATCCGAACACAGTCCTGAACTTAACAAAACAAGAATTTACCAAACTGCTTACACTTGCCGCTTCAGACACTTATTTCTTTTTTGACCAACAACTTTATCAACAAATGGATTCATTAGCCATGGGATCCCCCTTAAGTGCCACTTTAGCTAACATTTTCCTCAGCCATCACGAAAATAACTGGCTACTCCATTGCCCCACTCATTATAAACCACACCTATACAAAAGATACGTTGATGACACCTTTCTCCTTTTCCACAATGCTAACCATGCCCCCCCCCCCTTTTCTTAACTACCTTAATTCCCAACATAAAAACATTAAGTTCACCAAAGAAGACGAATCCAATAACACCTTACCCTTCCTAGATATTACAATAACTAAACAAAACAACAAATTCAGCACTTCCATATATCGAAAACCTACGTACACAGGCCTAGGTACTAATTTCCTAAGCCACCCCTTTGCTATATAAAATAAACAGTATTGCAATTTTAATCCACTGCGCCTATCATCTATGCTCTTCGTACTTATCCTTCCACCATGAAATAGAATTTATTCATAATTTCAGCATTAATAACTCCTTCCCAAAACATCTGTTACAATGTTTAACCAGAAACTTTCTTAATAATATTTAATAACCCCCCCCTTAAAGTTCCCACTGTTAAAAAAGACGTACAATATTTTTCATTTCCCGATTACGACCACATCAGCCACAAGATACTTTCAGAACTCCGTCTCCTACTCACCCCGCTTTACCCCCAAATTAAATTTCATTTTGTGTTGTGTTCACCAACAACAATAGTATCAAATCTTACCTTAACCATAAAGAAAAAACACCCCAGCCACTTGCTTCGTCCACCATCTACGCTTTTAATTGTGTTCGCTGCAAAGCGAACTATATTGGCAGTACCATCCGCCAATACCAAACAAGAGTGGACGAGCATCGTGGTATTTCTACCAGAACATTGCAACCCTTGAACAAACCCTCCAAATCAGCAATAAGGGATCATCGCCACCTTCACAACCACCCGTTACTTCCCTCCAATTTCAAAATCGTTAATTCTGCCATCCGACTAATCGACCTCCGCATACTTGAATCCCTTTATATACTCAGTATTAAGCCAACCCTCAACGACTACAGTTCCGTTTTCAACCTAAACATCGCCAAGTAAACTCTCATATTGAAAAGAAATCCACCATCACTCCGCCTGGCTCCATCTTTCTAATATGGATTTTTTTCAATAAGCAACCATCCCCAATCTTCTGTACAATTAGTTTTTCACTACGCTAGCAACCTGGTAAGACCCCCTCCCCCCTTAATTCTGATTCACCTTTTAACCATTTTATACTTTGTGTCCACACGCTTATACTTTATATTATTTCAGTTTTAATCGTTTAATTTTAATTTAATATATATTGTAACCATTGTCGCACGTTCATTTTAATATATTGTTTGTCTTTGTTTATTATACTTATTTATTTCCATTTGATTTTAAACTTTTTAGCACTGATGATGGAAATTAAACTTTTCCGAAACGTCTGTAAATAAACATGTACCATCTTTTCGTACTCCTATTCCTCGCTAAGCTACGTTTCCCTAAGAACAAACCATTCAACCAAGGTGTGTATATATATATATATATATATATATATATATATGTGTGTGTGTGTGTGTGTGTGTACATAAATATTCCTTTCAGGAACCCTTTTTAAGGTAGCGCTTTTCTCTTTCTTCTCTTCAGTTCTCCTTTTCCCTCAAATTAAATTATATTAAATTGCATTAGCTTATACTAAATTTTGTTTAGATTTTTTGATTTAATGAAATGAAGTATTTTAATTATGAATTACAAACTTGCTGTTTTACCATTATACAGTTTTACGTTAGGTCTTATTGTGCAAGAAAATTAGCGAACCGCTGTCTTGCTTATCATTTCTGACCGGATGTCCAAGAAGCGGCGAGCGAGCAACTGATAAATAAATACATGACCGCTTATATACACATACGACGGGCGGTCAGAAAATAAGTTTACACGGCGTATAATTTCGTAACTAAAGGACCTACATTGATTATGTTTGTATCAGGTGAATTCGTTAATCATTGTTGGCAACACTGCACGTCGATTCGGCTGCCATCTAAGGTACATTGGTTATACAAGTCAGTCGAACATGGCGGCTCGATTGGAACATTGCCCTGCCTTACGGAGCAGTCCAGGACGTTTACGTTTAATGGCCGCTTGTAAACGTTCCAGTGTTGAACAATATGCAGCTGCATTGATTGTTGTGCCTTTTTGCATGAATTCTGCGAGCGAAACGCCTTTGTGGTCCCAAAACACGATAACCATCACTTTGCCAGCGGACCTCACATTCTTGAACTTCTTTGGTCGTGGGGACCCAGGGTTCTTCCATTCCATGCTGGCACGTTTTGTTTCTGGAGTACGGTGATGAACCCACGTCCCGTCTCCTGTGACAATGTGCTCGAGAAATTCTTGACCACTGACAGACTCGGAATAGCGTTGCAGAAATGACAGGGCACTGTTCCAGTCGAGCCGCCATGTTCAACTAACTCATATAACCAGATGGCAGCCGAATCGACATGATTAACGAATTTACCTGATACAAACAATGAATGTAGGTCCTTTAGTTACGAAATTATACGCCGTGAAATATTCTGACTGCCCCTCGTATATATATATATATATATATATTATATATATATAGATATATATATTATAACACAGTATATATATATATAAATATATATTTCGAGGCTAACGTCGCTCTTATCTTCACGGCGTCCGGCTCAATGATGTGTAGCGTCACTTTTCGACTGTGCACTGCCTCAGTTGTCGAGTGCATTTAAGTACATCATTTAATAAGTCTAGATGAATACATATACAAGAAGAGATTGTGACCTTTTTTAAATTCCCATCGAAACAATAGCTAATGCAAGTATTTCTCCAATAATCTTTAAATTTATTCCTTATTGCCTTGTCATATTACACAAAAAAGGCATTTCAGCGAGTGTTCCCTTTGCGGAACTCTCCATTTCGAACGGTTTGGCAAGTACTGCCTAGGTTGCATTACGTGAATATTTTAACTGTAAGGGATCTCGCAAAATGATATGCCTCGATACAGCCATGCTCAACTTCGGTTTCCTAAAACGGAGGATACGCGCTCAGATCGACTTTCACATGTCCTTTTGAACGTAGTACGTAATGCAATTGCGTTACGATTGTGTTCTTAGAACTCGCGTTCGGGGGTGGTTTCTCTCGTGTATTTGGATCTTTCGACATCGGATTCAAGGTAGTCAGGTTTGATCGCCCAAGTGGGCGCTCCAGAGTACAATCCAGTTTTCCTCCGTGTTTTCAATTTCCGGGGCCCCGTTACCGAATTCTCCGCCGATCAATTAATTCTAGGTAGGTGGCGGGCGGTCTACGTGATTTATGAAGTCCTTTCTCGTCCAGGGAGGCTCACCCCCCTGAAACCGGAAAGTCTTCTCTTTCTGCCGGTTCGGCATTGTCACAGTCGGGTATATTGTCATAATTTGGGTCCTCCTTTTGTTCTGCACCTGATTCGTCGGGTGCTGCGCTACCACCTTTCTCAGTCTTCAGGTTGTTGATGTAGGCTCGTCTTTCTTTTCCCGACTCCAAATGTCTCGCGAGGAAAACGTAAGGATTGAACCTTCTCACGATTACTTGGGGGGCCGTCATAGGCCTGTTGTAAAGCCTTCGGTTCGCCGGGATTGTGTACTCTTCGTATGTACACTCTGTCTCCGACCCGAGGAGTTCGTAATCTCAGGTGTCCCGTTCTGTCAATCATTTCTTTTCCTTTCACGTTGTTTCCGAACTTCTTCATAGGCGTCCTGCATTATTTTTAGATGACGCCAGTTATAGTGGTCGTTCTGATGGTGGTAGTTTAGGGAATCGATGTCGCTTAAATCTTCTTTCCTGGGGTTCCCTCCTCAAGTAAAGGAAGAAAGGTTTATTCCCTGTAGAGATGTCTCTCACAGAATTATAGAGGTGTTCGACCAAAGACAGATACTCATCCCAATGGCGGATCGAGTGATCTTCTACTAGGGTCCTAAGGACATTTTTGATGGTGAAATTAATACGTTCCACCACTTGGGCCTCATTCTGAGGGCGGAAAGGGGTACTCTGATGCATAGTGATCCCATGCGCCTTAGCCAAACGATCACTGAGCTCATTCCTGAACTCTGTCCCGTTGTCTGTCTTCAAGTGTTGCATCTTCCCATAAGTATGAATAAGCTTCCCGAAGATGCACTTGGCTACTAAGCCAGCTGTTTTGTCTCTTAATGGGTAAAGCTGGACGAATTTGGATAAAGAGTCCACAAGGACTAAGATGCAAGCGTAAAGAGTCCAACCTCAGGAAAGGCCCAATAAGGTCCGCATAAACAATTTCATGGGGTTCGGAAGCTATTTCGATTTCTCCTAAGGGGGATTTTCGGAGGTGTACATTTTTGAATTTGTTACACCTCGCAATTCCGTACGAATTGATGTGTGTCGCCGATCATATTCAGCCAATAAGTAAACTCGGTTAGTAGCTCATAAGTCTTAGTGTTGCCGAAATGCCCGCCCATAAGAGAATCATGGGTCTTTCTAAGCGCTTCCTTCTGTAGTTTTTCAGAAGGCAGAAAATACCGGAAGGTGTATTTTCCCTTCTTCTGCTCACAAAATATAAAATGTTGTCGATGATAGTGAACGACACTTCCCCTTTTCTCTTGGAGCTTCGATTTTCCCGTAGCTCTTTGTGCAACATCCTTCGTCAGCTTTCTGGGCTTCTCTAATCTCTTCCTCCGAGAGGCTCCACTCCTTTTGGCCGG